>BHFT01025348.1:1647-21647 GCA_004320025.1 Laticauda laticaudata | reverse complement strand
TAAGGACACTACAAATGACACATCTCATTATATTGGCTTTTTAAAAAATATATACGCTTTTTCTGGCTTCTACCCTTTGAAGCAGATAGCAGGCGAATGATAATTCTGCAGTCATTCATTTTCTGAGGCATATATTACGGGAGCAATTTCCACCATGGATTATGAAACAATTGTGTAAAAAAAAAACCTCACCATTTTGTCTTGATTTATTTGGCTGCTTTAGCACAAATATAATTTTTATAGGCACAAGACAAGGCTGAATAATGGGCAATTACAGTCACTGTTTTGGCATAATTTCAGGAGGAGATAGAGACGCATATCTGATATTGTGCACTATCTCTATTAATCCTTTTCTCCTTTAAATTTCTCCACTCTCCCTGTTTCCACACATCCCATTCCTACCACCAAACCAAATATCATATCAAGTTAACTGTTAAAGAATTATTATTTGTTCATCGGGTACAATGTGATCTAATAGCAGGAACGGATGAAGGATCCCAGAGTTAGCACTATTAATTTAATGACCCTGAAGGAATGGCCCAGATCAGAAACCCAGGAGCTTCTTTTGACTAAGATTCCTGAGGTTTGTAACAGGAACAGCAAACTGAAAGCAAAAAACAAAAACCTGGAAAAATCCTTGATTTAGGATAGAGTTGTCCAACCTTGCCAATTTTAAGCTTTGTGGACTTCAACTTCCAAAATTCCCCAGCCAGCATGATTTCATGATTCATAATTTCTCAGAACAACAATCCTGAGAGATTGATTGGGCTGCTCCAGTCATTCAGTGAGTTTCCATGGCTAGGAATTTCTGGTCCAACACTTCCAGAACTACAGCACATTGTCTCTCAAAGGTGACCATAGGGAGCATCTTCTGAATTGACTCTCTTCCAATATTTATATACAGCTAGAAAACCTCTCCAAATATTGTTGTTGAGATTAGTTCCTCAAGGGATTGACATTCTTCTGCTCCATTTGAGCAATGCCCTGTAATTGAATAGATGGAAAAACTGTTTTGCAGAGCTATGAAAATGTTCCATTTTATCGATGAAGCCCTTTAATGGTCTAGCCTTGAAGACGCTGGGATTTTATTTGTTTCCTTGTGTCTTCTTCCTTCAGTCTTCTCTTCCTTTAACACCAGCTTTCCTTTCAGCGAAGGCTCCTTCCCATGAGTGAAATCCAGACTGGTTGAAAATAAAATCAGTTTTAACTACATTTTGCCATTAACACAAAGATGGACTGTACCTTATCGCTGTACCTTATCATGATATATAATGGCTTCAACCACAGTTCATACCCCAGCATATAATTTGTATATATACTGTTGTTCTCTGGGCCCCATCTGGTGGCCAGGCCAAATACCAATCTGTATTGTTTCGAAACTGACCCGGCCCTTTAAGAGTCTTCTGTGATGACCCAGGGCTGTGATGGCGATCCTATGGCATGCGTGCTGGAAATGGCATCTAGAGCCATCTCTCTGGGCACACCAGCTGTCGCCCATTGCTCTTCCAAGTTCTGGCATGTGCATGCGCACCATCCAGCTGGTCTTTGTGCACGTGGGAGCACCAGAAACCAGAAGAGCAGATCCCNGTGCATGCGCACCATCCAGCTGGTCTTTGTGCATGTGGGAGCACCAGAAACCAGAAGAGCAGATCCCTGGAGCGCATGCTCATGCCAGCCAGCTGGTGTTTGCGTGTGCATGTGTGTTAGAAACCAGAAGACCAGGTACTGGTGCGCATGCATGCCCGGGAGCTGCTCTTCTGGTTTTCAGTGCTCCCATGTGGTATGCCAGGTAGCTGCTCTTCCGGTTTCTGGCATGCGCATGCTCTTGTTTCACCACTGGTGCCAAAAAGTTTCACCACCACTGACCCAGGGGAAGGCACGGAGGCAACTCAGCCAGCTGATAGTCCTAACTCCCCTTTATTACCCCAATTTTCCCACAAATGTATATAGCAAAGGCATATAGCAAAGGGCTGACACACACACCTCCAGCAGACTCTGGCTGCGAGTAGTCCAGCAAAATGCTCTCAACACAATAGCTTTAAGGCAAGAAGTCCAGCAACAAGGACAAAGCAACAAGGCAGTAAGGTGGCAATGAGTCCAACAAGACAAACAAACAAGGCAATAATCAAGCAAGAAGTCCAGCGAATGCCAGATGTCTGCAATGGCACACAAAACTCCACAAATTCAGTGCTTGCTCCCAACAAGCGCCTCTCCCCAAAGCATCTCTTTAAATCTCAGTCCCAAGGTGTGCCTTGTAAATTGTCGGGTTGCCCTGCACTGCTCCCATCTCCTCTCCACTCTCCATGCTCAGGGATCAGGAGGGGGCAGTCCTTGATCGTCACCTGAGCTCTGTCACTCCTTATTTCCACTACCTGCCACCTTTCCTCCTTCTCTTGGTCATCCTGCCCCTGTTCTTCCTTGCTGGCAAGCCATCCCACACCTGTGATGACCTAGAGTGTAACACAAATGTAACAAAATCCAAAACATAAATAAATGTCCTTTAATGCCTCCAATTTGACCCCACTGTTCAATAATTCTCAGTTGGATAAAACTTACTCAGAAATAGTCTTCAAAAGAAAGCAACACAGTCCGAATTTAATGAGCAGATAGAGGTGAAAATAAAAACAAAACTACTATGATGGAATTTCCACAACGGAACAGGAGAAGCATCACCAAATTCAAGGAGATAACAAGGCACAGTCTGTTGGAAAGTTGCTAACCAAGATAACCTCAAACCAAAATAAAACACGCGTTTGTTCCAGCATTTGCCAGAATGCAGGTCCAAACTCTTATGCATTCTCACACCCTGCAGCCCGTGAAGAGGATCAAATCCCTCTCCTCATGAGTAGACTGCCTCTCTCCCCTATCCTCTCCTCCTCATGACCTAGGATGGAGAGGGGATGGGGATGGGCCTGGTCCTCCTCTGACTGCTCAGTTGGCCTCTGCCCCTCCCCAGCCTCCTCCACAACCTCCAGAGCCATACTTCCACTCCCTGTCGGCTTTTCCTCCTCTCCCTCAGAGTCAGTCTCCACCAGGGGCATGACAGAGTGCAGAGGAACCTTGCCTTGCCTTGCTCCTTCCCATATTCCTCTGAAGTCAATGAGGCTTCCCCCTCGATCTCCAGCAGCCTCAGCTCCAGCTCATCCTCCTCCACAGACTCAGGCTCCAATGGGGCCTGACATCATCTAGCCACTCACTCTTAAAAACAAATGCATCTTGGTAAGCCAGATTCCATTTTCTGTAGCATTCCTGTTTAGCAAGGAAACAGAAGCACCAGGAAAAATCCAGCTTAATCCGTGGCACATGTTCATCCAAGGATAAAAATCCACACTCCATACACGCAGCATCTCTGGTGAGATTTAGATGTATCTGTATTTGTTCACTGTCATGCTCACCAGCAACACTGCTTATTTTGTATTTGGGTTCTCATTGTATGCATTTCTATTTTTCCAGGTTCAGCCATCCTGTTCCTTTAATAAAGCATCCAGATCTGTGCACACGGTCTGCTTTATTGGAGGGTAGGTAGGCTTAGCTGCATGTCAAGCTGCACACAGAATAACCTGTAGCGAGGACAGAACACACTGAGTGTATTTTAAATGATGTTTATCCCTTACATACAATAGTTAACAAAGGTGTCATGATTTGACTAGCAGGGCAACCTGCCAAAGTATTATATGTAGCAAATCAGGGCACCTTTTGTGTTGAAAGAGGAAAATGCTTCAATCATTCTGCGGTGCTTGACATTCTCACAGCTATTTGCAAACTCTTACTAATTCTCAAGACTACCCACGGTGTCCTTGCGGAAGAAGATTACAATGGCAAGGCGATGTAGGTGGTCTTCCATTTCTCTTCTCTCAAAAAGAGATTCTTTTCTGTGGACTTCAGGAGTTGCAAGGGACCTTGGAAGTCTTCTAATCAGGGGTGGGCTTCAAAAATTTCAGCAACCGGTTCTCTGCCCAGTTGCTGGGCGGGCATGGCCATAGTGGGGGTGGTCTAGCTGGTCTCCTGCACTACAGTAAGGGGGGCATTTTTACCCTCTCTGGGCTCTAGAGGCTTTCCTCGAGCCTTTGGGAGCACAGAAACAGGCCCCCGGGCTCTGGGGGCCCTCCAGAGACTGGAAACAAGCCTGTTTCTGGCCTTCCAGAACTTATGAGAGGTCTGTTTTTCACCCTCCCCAGGCTTCAGAGGCTTTTCTTGAGCCTCTGGGTGGAGAAAACAACCTTCTCCAGGCTCCGGACGTCCTCCAGAGGCCGGAAATGATTTCTGGCTTCCCGGAGCCTCTGGGAGGGCCATTTTTCACCCTCTTCAAGCCTCCATGTGGGCCTTGCACTTACCTCGCATCCAAAATGGCCCGTGTAGAGTCTTCTAAGAGGGGTGGGATGGGGTGGATGGAGCCAGCCAGAGATGGGATTTGCCGGTTCACTGAAGTGGCCCTAACATTAACTAGCCTGAACCAGGGTGAACCCGTAGCAGCCCACCCCTGCTTCTAATCCAGTCTCTTTTTAAAAACCTCCAAGGTTGGAGTATCCACAACTTCTGGAGGAAAGTCATTCCACTGATTAGCTGTTCTCACTGTCAGGAAATTTCTCCTTAGTTCTAAGTTGATTCTCTCCTTGATTAGTTTCCGCCCACTGCTTCTTGTCCTGCCCTCAGGTGTTTTGGAGAATAGCTTGACTCCCTCTTCTTTATGGCAAACCCTGAGATATTGGAACACTTCTATCATGTCTCCCCTAGTCCTTCTTTCCATTAAACTAGACATACCCAGTTCCTTCATATTTTTTAAGCCATTAGCTGGGCACAATACTGTCTAAATCTGCTGTTTCTTAACCTTGGCAGCTAAAAGATGTGTGGACTTCAACTCCCAGAAGTCTCCAGCCACCATGACTGAGTGGGGAATTCTGGGAGTTGGAATCCACACATCCTGTCCCAGAGAATGGGAAACTGATCTATTCTCCAAGGCACCAGAGGATAAGACAAGAAGTAATGGGCAGTCAGAGGGAGATCCAACCCAACTTGGGCAGAGATGACTCGATAAGGTCTTTTGCATGCCACCAATCCCATCCCTCCACCTGCTTTCATAATGATCTGTTTTTGCCTGCAGCCCAGCTCCAAAATTCGCTCGCTGGCTCTTTTTTTTTAAAAGAAGTTTTTATTTTTTTTTAAACAAACATACACAAACAAAATATAAAACATCTTCCAGTTACATACACTGTGTCGGTTGGTTACAAGTCTTTTGTGCTTCATCCCCATAGCAGAGGTGATATTCAGCAGGTTCTGACCAGTTCTGGAGAACCAGTTGCGGAAATTTTGAGTAGTTCGGAGAACCAGCAAAAACCACTTCGGACTGGAGATTTTACAGCATCCTTCCCCTGCCATGCCCACAGAACCGGTAGTAAAAAAAATTGAATCCCACCACTGCTCCATAGTCCTCACTTATAGTTTATATAAATTCTCATATTATCCAGCTAGTAAATATATATATATTATTTATCATTGTTGATCAATTTTTTACGATAACTATTATTCTTTCATTTTATATGAGAAATACAACATTTTAACTTTATACTTATTATAGCATTCATTACATCATCATAAATCAGTCTAATAGTGATAGTAATATGTCCTTATGCTATATTCATTATCATTCTATTATCCTTGTATTATGAAATTTTTTTAAGTATTTCATTTCCATATTTTTTGTCTAACCATTGAGAAAATAAATCTCATATCTTATAATATTGTTTGCCTTCTTGTTCTCTAATTTCAAATGTCAATTTACTCATTTCAGCACATTCCACTATTTTCTTAATGACTTCCTCCTGCGTTGGTATTTTCTCATTTTTCCAATTTTTAGCAAATACAATTTTAGCTGCTGTTAATACATTTAAAATCAAATATTTCAATTTTCATATCTCTGGTTTAAAATCAATATGTCTTTTTGTCATTTTTTCCAACCATGTGTGGGATTTAGTCCATTATCTTTTCACCTCTGCACATGTCCAACACATAGGGTAAAATGAACCTGGTATCTGATGACATTTCCAACACTTTTCGAATTTATTCTTAAACATTCTTGCTATTCTTGTCAGGGGTAAGTGCCACCTATAAAACATCTTGTACAAATTTTCTTTATATGCAGTTGACATTGTCATATTATAGTTTTGAGACCACAGTTTTTGCCATTTCTCTAAATCAATCCAAAATCCAAAATTTTTCCCTCAAGCAATCAATTGTTTTTTTAAACTTGCTCTTCTTCTAGTAAATATCCACATAATATTTTAATCACCTCTAGTAAATATCCACATAATATTTTAATCACCTTTTCATCAGTACCTGTCAAAATTTTATCTAAATCAGTCAATTTATCATAAAAACCTTCTGTTTTAATATCTTTATCATATCTAGAATGTATTTGCACATATGAAAACCATTTCATCCTTTTCTTCTAATTCTTGTGTAGATTTAAGTTCACTCTTTTCATTCAATATTTTGCCATATCTAACTGTTTGTTCCATTTTATATATTACTGGATATGAAAATACTTCTATAGTTGATAGCCAGACTGGAATTTTTAAATAATGTTGCCTTTTAATCTTCTCCCAATTTAATAAAAAAGGCTCTTGTTTGTAATGTCTTCTGAAATAACCATGTATTTGAGATCCCTTGTACCATAAGAAGGCATGCCATCCCAACAACAAATCATGTCCTTCTAGTGTCAATAATCCAGTATTCAACTCACTGGCTTTTAATGCCAAGGCTGACCATTTGGCTGGGGAGGAGCTGGTCCAACCCTATACTTGCTTCGGGTGACTCTTTGGCAGGAAACATAAACAAGAAATGTGCTTAATGAGAAGGGTGAGTAATTGTGATAGGTTATTATAGATACTTGGGATGACCTGCCCAGGGAAAACATCACCATAGATCTGATGCTCTGGAATGATGGGATGCATTAGCTGGAATAATATGTATGGGTGTGTGTGTGACAAAAATGAGAAGGGTTGACCAGAACTATGTGCTCAGAATCCCACCATCTTTTTTTGACACAGATTACATTAAAAAGGGTGCAGCTTTGGTTGGGGTCACCATGTGCCTTTTTTGGATTTCTTCCCTAGAGACAGCCATGAATGTGGGGAAAGTTGAGAATGGTGGGATTCAATTTTTTTTATGACTGGTTCTGTGGGCATGCTTTGGTGGGTGTGGTGTAGCTTGGTGGATGTGGCTTGGTGGGCATGCCAGGGAAAGTTACTGCACAATACCATTCCCTCCCCAACCCACTAACCTGCTTTCCATCTCGATTCTCCTGTGTAGGGCAACAAAAGAAGACCCAGCCAATCAGCTGGACTCAATGGGACACAGAGAAGAGATGGGGGCAGGGCCAGTCAGAGGTGGTATTTGCCAGTTCTCCAAATTACTCAAAATTTCCACTACCAGTTCTCCAGAACTGGTCAGAACCTGCTGAATACCACAGGATCTTAGCAGCCAATGGATTGTNGTAAGAATCAGTCCCAACTTTCTATTGAATATATCCTTGGTTTTTTTTTTTTCATTCCTTTGCCTGTGACTATTTCATTTTCTCCTTTGTAGCTGCAAGGAATCATATTATAGCAGCACTCACTTTATTTTGCTTGTTCCTCACGTCCAAAGTCACAAGCCCGCTACCCATATGTTTTATTTATTCGGTATTTATTCCACCTTTCTTACTTTATAAATAACGCAAGGTGGTGGGCATACCAGATACTTCTTCCTCCTCTTATTTTCCCCATAATAGCAACTCTGTGAGGTGGGTGGGGCTAAGAGACTGGTCCAAAGTCACTCGGCCAGCCTTTATGCCTAAGGCAGGACTAGAACTCACAGTCTCCTCGTGATTGGCCCAAAGGCACCAGGCAGATTTCATGCCTAAGGCAGGACTAGAACTCACACTTTCTCAGTTTCTATGTCAGCACATTAATCACTATATTAAACTGGCTCTTCAATGTGCCAAAACTTTCATAATCAGGTAATATGTTAGATGGCTCAGTTAAGATAGAAACCATCTTAAAACAGAAGGATTATTGGTTCTCATCCTGGTTTCTGTAGGATTAGGTTCAAATTGGAAAATTAAGAAAAAGTTATCTGGAGTAAAACTGGATTTCAATAGTCCAGTACTTCTGCACATCAGTGTTTTGTTGATGTACAAGTTAACCAGTTGGGGAATGAGATCTGATGATTATTTCTTTTTTTGCATATTTATCCCATTTTGTGATCATTTTGGATTCCTAAGGGAGCTGATATCGAAAGTGAAAGAAGTTCAGTGCAAATTAAGGTACCGAAAGAAAACCAAAACGGGGAACTAGGGCATACAAAACCTTTGATAGACCAATACTTGAATACAATTCATCTGTCTGGAATCCACACTGTATATCGGACATTAATACAACTGAGCGAGTCCAGAAGTATTTCACGAGAAGAGTATGACACTCCTCTGCTCACAACAGAATACCCTATATCACCAGGCTTGAAATTTTGGCCTTGGACAACGCAGAACTACGCTGCCTATGGTTGGAATTAAGCATAGTACACAAAATTATCTGCTACAATGTCCTACCAGTCAATGAATACTTCAGCTTCAATCATAACAATACAAGAGCACACAACAGATACAAACTCAGTGTTAACTGCTCCAAACTGACCTCACCTCATTCCTAAGAGGTCTGTAAGAGGTGCGCATAAGTGCACAATCGTGCCTATCATCCCAGGCCTATGGTTCCCATTTATTTGTACCCATTTCCTGTATTCACACTCATGTTTATTCTTATACCTATTATCTTGTGATTGACAAATCAAATAAATAAAAAATAAATAAAATTACTTTTGCAAGACCACAACAAAGTAGGCTCCAAGATGGGTGGGTTTTAATTTGTATAGTGATTTGCAAATTTGGCTCCTTAGAGTTCTCCAAGTTAACATTTACCAAGGCAGATGGAGAATACAGGACACACATCAAACCAAGTATTCAATAGGAAACCTTCTCCTGATGAATATTAAACTTTTCCCTGAATGAGGAAAGAAAATCTTTTCTTCCAGGCACCAGCCTTATAACCCAAAAAGTTGTTGTTGTTGCTGCTGTTTCCCTTTAACAATCAAGTTTCATCAACTAAGAAGAGCACACAGCAACTGAAAACACCAGCCGGTCTCAGCACCAGTGATGAGCACAAGTTTCTAATTAAATGGGTACCAGCCAAAAGCAACAGAAGTAGAGAACTGAATTTTTGGTTTTTAGCTTCTGCATTTCGTCGCCTTTTGCAATCGTCATAGAGTAATAAGTTTTAGATAAATGTCAAGGCCAACCCAAGACAATATGAGAAAGTCTGCATTTCGCAGGCTTTTTAGAGCAACTTGAATCAGTTGAATGGCCAGCTCAACATTACTATATTATTTAATTATGGATCTATTGTGAAAGTACTATTCATTTCTGAACATGAGGCATTATGGAATACAGTTGTCAAAAACAAGATTTACCCACCTGAGGCTCCAAAGGAAGACTCACCATAGAAATATGTCTTTTTTGCTGTTTCTCTTTTGAGAGAAACTAAGAAACAGGTGTCATCTTTCAACAAATTTATTTTAAATTTATCCCACCCACCCCAGCCCATCCCAAAAAATGGTCCAGGACAGCCATGCATGTCAGGTAAAATGATCTAAGGCTAGCTATGCTTCTCTTCTTCATAAGAAAATGGAGGGAGTAGGAGAAAAGGAGAAAAAGACAAATGAGGCATAGATAGAGAAGATAGATAAAGTAGATAAATGATGGATGGATAGATGGATAGATAATGATAGATGATAGATATGATAGATGATAGAGATAGAGAGATATGATATTTGGAGAGAGATGATAGAGATAGAGAGATGATAGATACAGTAGATAGATGATAGACAGAGATAGATGGATAGATAGATAGATAGATAGATAGATAGATAGATAGATAGATAGATAGATAGATTATAGACAGGCAGAGACAGAAAGATAGAATAGATAGATAGATATAAATGATAGATGAATAGAGATAGAGATATAGAGAGAGATGATAGATAGAGGTAGATAGCAGACAGAGATAATTATAATGATAGAGATATAGAATAAGATATATAGCGAGATATGGTTGTGTGTGTGTGTGCCTGTTCAGCTCCTTCAGGTAATTATCCCCATGTCATTTGTAGTGCTTTTAAAGTTGTAGGCAACGTTTTCAGCAGAATCTCAATAATCATGCATCATCAGGCTTCTGTATTGAGTTTTGTAGATCAAACGCTATGGAAGCCTAGAAGTAAAGACCAGGAATATTATGTGACTGAAATTCCTATGCAGCTGCAGAGAAACAATGCACAACCAACCTGCTTCAATTAACATTTCATATGCCAGAGCACAGCAGCTACTAAAACGTATCCTGAAAAGAAACATGAATTGGGTTTACTCGGCGAACGAAGTTCACAAGTAAAAGATTTTCAATTGGATCAGTTAAACAAAGATTTGCTGGCAACTGACACCTGGAATTGAAGCAGCAAAATACCCTCTACTTTTGGGATAAGATAAAACAACTTACAACTTGGAGAGCTGAAACTGAAAACCACTTCAAAAATGAAAAACTCTTAAAGAACTAAAAGAAATTAGAACAATGACAAGAAAACCCAACACCTCACAACAACATCCCTGAAACAATTAGAATATAGACGTTTCAACAGGAAACTCACCAAAAACAGGAAACAGATGTCCTATATATCCAAAGGGATTCTAATATGACCATAAGCCCCAAAAAATCCGACTAGAATCCATCATATGTGCATAGAGCCAGCATAAACCAAATTAAATACAGATGAATGCTGACAGAATAAGAAACCAGGTTACTAACGCTTATGCACAGCCAACCACTGAAATAATTGCAGAGAGATGAATTCACAGAAGCACTAAAACCCTGAAAAAAGTGATAACAGCAGTAATAATACTCCCCAGCAGATCAAAGGGAATGCACAGTATAAATGGATAGAAAAGACTACGAAACAAAAATTGAACAGATCTACTCCAAGTACTCCCAACGAACAAACCTATAAACACAGACCCAACGCACAATATCTGGAAGAAAATTATAACCAGCCACATCAACAAGAAAATTCCAACAGAGCGATCCATGATACCAAGAGAAAAATCTTCAGATGCACAAACTATACGGCCTCACCAAAAATACACAAAGAAGGCATACCTCTCAGACCCATAGTCCAGCTCAAAAGGAGCACCATTACAAACCTAGCTAAACACTCTAGCAAACACAACTACGCCCCATGCTGAAACCGCAGCTTCATTATGTCCCGAAAATCTATACCATTCTTAGAAATGATCACCAGATCTACACGTGGAACAAGGAGATTGCTTGTAAGTTTCAACGTGGTTTTCACTATTCACTCAAGTCCCGATAAGAACTCTTGACATCAATCAAAATAAATACAAACCCAGCTGAACACCTCAAGGAACTAACAAGAACACCTGCTTAACCAACACATATTTCATATACAAAGACAAAGATACAAGCAAATTTGAAGGAGCCGCCGCTATGGGATCAGCAACTGTCACCTATCATTGCAAACCTGTTTCATGGGAGAATTCGAATCCAGAAGCCCTGGCTAATGCCACCCACAGACCCAACACTCGCTCGCGCTCACAGCTACATCAATGGACACATTTGTGATTTGGCCCTATGGATAAAGAAACCTAGAGCAATTTCCTAACACACCTAAACAGACACCCCCAAAATCAAGTTCAACGCATGGAAATGGAAATAACAAACAACTAGCCATTCCTAGAATGTATTAATCTACAAAGAAACAGATGGCACACTCCCGGACACCGTATACCAGAAGAAAAACACACACCAACCGCAACCTCAACAACCGGCAATCCCTCCACCATCGACGCAAGATAAATTTCCGTGGGCCAAAACACTAATTGCAAAACAAGACACTATAATAGACTGAACTATCACCCTGACTAAAGTATTGACAGCCAAGGCTTCCACAAAACAAAATCACCCAGCTTGATCCAAAAATAACACACCAACACGTAACGGAGACCTAGAAGATCAACAGAACGCTATGGAACAGCTTGTCCTGCCTACATAAGAGGTCTAAGACGAAATCAGTAAGATACTACACAGACATCACATCAAAGACTGCGCTTTCAAAGAACAGACAAAAAAAATAGCAAGCCTATCCTGAAAACCCCAAAGACAAATTGACCTGGAAAAACAAGGCATATACGAAGTTCCCTGTGCATCATGCCCGGCCACATACATTGGACAGACAATAAGAAGAATAAGTACCTCTACGATGAACACAAAAAATGCAGTAAAAAAAGCCTGGAACACACCTCCTCAGGTAGTCCAACCATGAAAACCACAGGTCACAACATCAACTCAATGGCACTAACCCGAGCCACTATAGAAAACCCCAGCACAGAATCATCAGAGAAAGCCATAGAGATTGAAAAAAGACCTGAAAGCATGAATTAGTAGAGATGATTCCACCAGTACTGTCAATCATTTGGAAGCCTGCACTCTCAAATAGAAAGTTCTCCACACTCAAGCCAGGCAAACAGCTTGGGTCACAAACAGACTCCCTCTGGATACCTCCAAGCTCAAACAAACCCCAACCAAGCACCCAGATGAAACCTATGCTCCTAATAGTAATTAGCCGTCTTTTTCACGCGAAGCCAAGCTGCATGAAAGCTCTCCAGTGCAGGAGCAAAGTGTTTGCCAGCCATCAAAGCCACAAACAGACCAGAAGAAATCAGAAACACGCAATCAAAAACCAAACTCCAAGATCCAATAACACAGACACAAGACTCCAACCAATCAGGATGTAAGAAAACATCCCTGTCAACAACAATAGGCTAGCCTCAAATTTTAAAACCAATGGCTGTGAGCCTTGACCCAACAATACAAATTTCAAATACAGAGCCTGGAATGATGGCTAGATGAGATTTCTGCTGAAACGTTGCTTCAACTTTAAAAAGCATTACAATGAACGTGGGATAATATCCAGAAGGAAGCTGAACAGCAACACAATGTAAGTAGCCGTGAAAGCTTAAAAAAACATATATATATATATAATATACTATATATATTATATATATATATATATAATATATATAGTATATATATATATATTATAGTATAAGTATATATATTGAGCTCTTTGGTTATTCCGGGTTTTCCTCCCGCGTAAGAATTGGTATATATCTAGGCAACGTTTCGCAATGAAGTCTCTATTCCATCATCTTCAGGCCTTGTTTCTTCAGCTCTGTGCAGAAACAAGCCTGAAGAATGGATGATGAGACTTCATCGAAACGTTGCCTAAGATACTCTGCAATTGTACGCGGGACGAAAACTCCGAATAATCCAAAGATCCACATACAATAGAACTCGCAGAAAAAGTTTGTTCTTGTATTGCGGTCAGAGGGGTTTGAAGTTGGGTAGCTGGTGCAGCTGCAGTTTTTGGCCCTGTCTGGTTCAGTGGGTCGTGGTCTCTGCTTCTGTGTGGGTGTGGATTCTTTTTTGTCATGGAAGTGTGGTGGTAGCATCTTGGTGTGGCCACTTGGTGGGGTCTGGGTCTGGTGTCATTCTCATGTTAAGGACTCGTTTAAGAATGAGGAGCAGGTTTTCCACAATGGTTGGTAGGCACGGGAGGTATCATCCTCGTTTATTCAGTGCTGTGTGGAGCGTTTTTTCCTATCTCTAATGGCTCTCTGATTATTCTGTTGTTGAAGTGTTCGGTTTTGGCGATGGTTCTGGCTTATTTGTTAATAGTCAATTTTATGTCCTGTGCTTTGAGGTGTTTGGAACCAGGAGTTCTTCTTTTATTGATGTGGAGTTTTTGTGTTCTTCATGCGTGCACTAATTCTTCTGTTAGTGTTTGTCCGTATGTAATGTGGTGGTAGCAGGCCAGTGGCAAGGGATTCGTATACTCCCCTACTGGTTTTCGTAACTCGAGTTTTTGAGGTCTTTAGGGTATTCTTAGGATGGTGGATATTTGTTCTGTTTGAATGCAGAATGCTGGTTTTAAAATTGTTGTGTTGTTTTGGATGGATTCTTGCTGAGTTTTTGTCTGTAGTTGCCATTTTACTGAGTATGGGAGGAGGGCTTTGCCCTATCTCTTGTTCTCCATGTTTTGGGCTTTTCGCTTGGGGTTCTCTTTTTGGATTGAGGTGGGGTAATCTTCTTTTTGGGAATCCATTGGCTGTAAGGTACATTAGTTGAGAGCGTTGTAGTTTCGGTTTTTTAAGTGTTGTTTCATCGCGTAAGCATTTTTTGTTCTGCGACAGAGTTGGAGTGTCTTGGTACAGAATTGATCTGGTGCTGGGCTGGGATGGTGTGAGTGTGCATGTAAGACTAGCGGTTTGTATGTGTTTTTTCTTCTGGTAGATGGTGTGTCTAGGGAAGCCAATTGGATTTTAATACTAAGACATTCTAGGAAGGAGGAAGTTGATTGTTGGCTTCTGACAAATAGTGATGTATTTTTGGGGGTGTAGGCTGTTGAGGTGTGTGAGGAAGTTTGTTCAAGTTTTTCTTTTCCCCAGTGTGGCAGGATTAATGAAGTGTGTCAATCTACATGAAGCCAGAGTTTGGGTTTGTGGATCAAATTTTTTCTAGAGCTTGTGTTTCAAATAGTGTTCCATGTAGAGGGTTTGCGATGAACAGGTGAGGGGCGCTGATCCACAATGGGGCTCCTTCTATTTGTTTTGTATTTTTGACGCGCAATTGTAGGTGAAGTATGTATTGGAATAGGCAGGGTTGGTAAAGATCTACAGGATGTAACTTCGGGGGTTGTATTGTGTTTTGGATGGCTTGTCCAAAAAGCGGCTTCTTTTAAACTAGGGGCACTTGGATGAAGAAGGGATATACATCGAAAGCTCACAGTAAGGTTCGGAGATTGTAGAGTTTTGTTTCTTTAATGATCTCAATGAACTGGAATGAGTTCCTTACCTGTGGAGTTGGATGGTATTCTGCATAGGTCTGTAATATGTTTGGCGAGAAATTTGGCTAAGTTTGTGTTAGAGGTGAGCCCATAAGAGCTAGACTAGTCGCTCGTAAGTGGGGTTCCTGTTCTTTGGTGGTATCTTTGGGAGACCATATCAGCTTAGGGACTGACTGGATGATTTTTCTCTGGATGATTCTGCTGCTGGATTTCTTCGCTGATGGAGGGGAGGCTTTTATTTTGGATCTGGTGATGTTTTTCTAGAGTAGGCTGGTGGGTCACGTGTTTAAGGGGTTTGTATGTGGGGTCTTGGATAGGTGTGGTTAACTGTTTGGTAGTCAAGAATGTATTCATAACCACTGTTGGATTGCCCTTGTCTGCTGGTAGAATATTTAGTGCATGGTGTCTTTCTTTCAAGTGTAAGTAGTGCAGTTGTTCTTCTTTGAGGGATAAGTATGCTATGGGTGGTTTGCTAGTTGCAGCACGCGACACTGTTTGTGATTTCGAGTCTGAATTCTGGTTAGCATCATCAAGGTTGGTTTTTGGGTCAGGCTGGTCTTCAACTCCGCATATGATGGTTTCCTGTGGGGATGTGTTTGGGAGCAACAGCAAAGTTTGAATCCTTTCGAAAGGACATTGGTTTCGGCTTCAGTGAGGATCTTGTCTGAAGATTGTTTGTGCAATGTTTGTTTCATGTGTGCTGGTGGAGGGGGGAGGAGTTTTGTTTCTGGTGTTGTTGTAGTTTTTCTGATTTGTTGGTATGTGTGTCTGTCTTGAAGGTAGGGTCTGTGTTTTTCAGCTCTCGCAGACAGCACAGCTTGTTTGGATTTGTCCCAAAAGTAAGGGGGTGAATCTTGTTGCTTAGTCTTGAGGTGAAGTGTGAGAAGTTCTTTGTGATTTGGTCTAGGAGGAATCTTTTTGTGTGAAGTTCATTTCTAATAAGGGCAAATTCTGGTTCTTTTAGGATGTTGTTTGGTGAGGACTGCTGTGTTGGTGTGGAATTTCATTGGAAGCTATGGGGATTAAAATTTTGAATCTCGGCAGTTTCGTAGGAGTGAGGTCACATAAAAATGGAAGCTCTTTGGACTTCAAGTTTTTCATAATCCTGGTCAGATGTGGGTTTCCTCCCCGTGAAGGTGCAATATTTGTTTTCTGAAGGTTTTTCGTGTGAGTATTGTAATGTGGATTCTTGGTTATTCGGGTTTCTTTCTCCCGCGTAGAATTGGAAAGTATCTAGGCAACGTTTCGATGAAGGTCTCATTCAATCATCTTAGGCTTTGTTCTCTTAGCTCGTGGCTTCTTCAGAGTATGTGAGCTTGCAGCTCTTCTTCCTTTTCAACTGCTTAGTGGGGGTGTGACTTGAAATTGGGTGGGGGTTTGGCTGTGTTCTGACTTGGTAGGGGGTTGGCTGTGTTTCTGATTGTCTGGGGGTTGTGTTCTGCTAGTGGGGGCCTGGCTGGTGCTCAGGTTAGTCTTAGTTGCTGGGGATACATGTATGGTATTATACATACATATATATATATGGATATATATGTATGTATGTATGTGGTGTGTGGTGTGTGTGTATATAATATATATATTATATAATACTATAATATATATTAATATAATATATATATATAATAGTATATATATATATATCATATATATATTATGTGGAACCTTGGTTATTCGGGTTTTCTCCCCGCGTAGAATTGGGAAGTATCTAGGCCAAACGTTTCGATGAAGTCTCATTCATCAATCTTCAGGCTTGTTTCTTTCAGCTCTGTGCTTTCTCATTAGAGTAATGTGACTTGCAGCTGAGCTTCTTCCTTTTAACTGCTAATGGGGGTGGTGGACTTGATTGGGTTGGTGGGTTTGGCTGTGTTCTGAATTGGTAGGGGGGTTGGCTGTGTTCTGATGGGCTGGGGGTGTGTTCCTGCTTTAGGTGGGGGCCTGGGCTGTGCTCAAGGGTTTAGTCTTAGTTGTGGGGGATTTGAAGCTGGTGGAGCTGTGATCTTGTTGTTTGGCCTTCGTGTTTGTGGTCGTGGCCACATCTTTTCCATGGTGGGTGTCAGTTTTGCTTTTGTATGGGTCAGAGGGGTCTTGAAGTGGGTAAGTGGTTGAGCTTGCAGTATGGCTTCTGGTTCCGTGGTCGTGTCTCCTCTTTCTGTGGGGGTGTTGAGTCTTTTTTCTGCGTTTGGAAGTGTGGGTGGTAGCAATCTTGTGTGGCACTTGTGGGTGTGGGTCTGGTGTATTCTTCATGGTAGGTACTCGTTTATTAATGAGGGCAGGTTTCCAAATGGTTGGTAGGGCGGGAGGTATCATCTCGTTTATTCATGCTGTGGTGGGCGTTTTTCTATCTCTATGGCTTTCTCTGATTATTCTATTGTTGAAGTGTTTCGCTTTTGGCGATGCGCTCTCTCTGGTATTTTTAAGTCAATTTCCATGTCCTGTGGCTTGAGGTGGTTGGACCAGGGAAGAGGTCAGTTTTCTTCTTGTTCTGATTGAGTTTTTTGTTGTTCTTCGATGACGTGTCACTAATTTCTTCTGTTAGTTTTGTCCATGTATGTAGTGGGGCAGGATGCAAGGGATTTCGTATACTCCTTGGTTTTCCTAATCGATTTTGTCTTTAGAAACCAAGTTAGAAAACAAGTTAGAAAACCAAGTTAGAACGAGTTAGAAAAACCAAGGAGTATAACTCGAAAATCCCTTGCACTTGCCTGCCCACTACATACATAGGAACAAACCTTAACAGAAGAATTTGTGCACGGCCATTGAAGAAACAACAAAAACTCAATCCAGAAAAGAAGAACTGACCTCTTCCCTGGTCCAACACCTCAAAGCCACAGGCATGAAATGACTTTAAAAATACCAGAACCAATCGCCAAAACCGAAAACTTCAACAACAGAATAATCAAGAGAAGCCATAGAGATAGAAAAACGCCCCACACGCATGAATAAACGAGATGATACCTCCGCCTACCAACCATTTGGAAACCTGCCCTCATTAATAAACGAGTACCTACCATGAAGAATGACAACCAGACCCACACCACAAAGTGCCCACAAGATGCTACCACCACACTTCCACGCAGAAAAAAGCCACACCACACAGAAGAGGGAGACACGACCACGAACCAGAAGACCATACTGCAGCTGCACCATACCCACTTCAACCCTCTGACCCATACAAGAAGCAAACTGACACCTCACCATGAAGATGTGGCAGCAGACCACGAAACACGAAGCCAAACAACAAGATCACAGCTCACCAGCTCAAATCCCCCAGCAACTAAGACTAAACCTGAGCATAGCCAGGCCCCCAGCCTAAGCAGAACACACCCCTCCAAGCCAATCAGAACACAGCCAACCCCCCTACCAATCAGAACACAGCCAAAACCCCGCACCCAATCAAGTCACACCCCCACTAGCAGTTAAAAGGAAGAAGCAGCTGCAAGTCACATTACTCTGAGAGCGACAGAGCTGAAGAAACAAGCCTGAAGATGATTAATGAGACTTCATCGAAACGTTGCCTAGATACTTCCAATTCTACGCCGGGAGAAAACCCGAATAACCAGAGATCCACATACAAATACTCGCGGGAAAACCTCAGAAAACAAATATATATATATATATATATATATATATATATAAAACATACATACATATATATAGAGAGAAGGGGGGGAGGGAGAGATATATGATGAATAGATTGATAAATAGATAGATAGATAGATAGATAGATAGATAGATAGATAGATAGATAGATAGGTAGGCAGGTAGATAGATGACAGACCGACAGACAGACAAATGCTAGACAAAGACAGATTGGTAGATTATAGTTATTACTGAGCACTTTTTAAATAATAGAAGCCCTACTGCCTGCTACAAAGACATTTTTCATTGGAAAAGTGAAAAAAAATCATCACTAACGTTTTAGTCTTTTAAAACAGCTGGTTCTCACAACAGCTGATACATCTCACCATCCCACCAAAATTCCACCCATTTTAACACATCCACTGACCTGGGTACACATTAAAGGATCTGTGAGATGAGCACGCCATGTAAATAATTTCACTTGAAACCATTCACATGTACCATTACAAAATATTGTTGGATAGCATCTGCTGAGGTCCTACTGAATCTGGAATTGACTTTCCCCCCCTTCCTTCCAACTCACGTCTGGAAAACTATACAACATTGCAAATCATTAGATTACTAGGAGAAAGCATGAAACACAAACAGGAAATGTTATTTCTCCAGGCATGAAGAGCACAGCTTAATTGCAAACAGGGTTAACATTTTTATTTGTGTCCACAAACTCTTGGGTAAAATTAATAAAAATTCCAGCGCAAAGTAAAATTTTCAATAATTATGGTAAAAACTACATAACTTGCCTCTGAAGACTTGTGGTAGCCTCCATGCCAACCCAATAAGCAGTAAAGTAAACATGAACATTGTTTCTATGGGTTGTGTGTGGCACAAACAACAAAATTAAACACTGAAGCATGGTGTTGAAGAATGTTTAGACTGAATGTCAACTTAATCTTGAGAAATTGCTCAGCATGTCTATATCTACTCTTGAACTATCACAATTTTATCTGTGGATGTAATTTTACGTAAGGACTCTGTTCACAAGATTCACTTCGCACAACTTTAAATGATCTTATTTCTTCCATTTTAGACACATCACAGCTTTCTAGTATCTAGTTCATAGTCCTCCAAGAGCAACCAATATCTTTTTATCTCCAGAGTCCTACATTCGTTTTGAATCATTCATCAATAGTTTCAAAAGGCATGAATGGTGATATGATAATGTGGAATGTTTGGCGTTCTGAACTTGGTCGTTTTCATGCAGACATTTCATTACCCAACTAAATAACATTATCAATGTACTGATGATATTACTTATTTGGGTAATGAAATGTCTGCAAGAAAACCACCAAGCTCAGAAATCACCAAGGACTATAATCTTCCTCCTCCTCCTCCTCCTCCTCCTCCTCCTCCTCCTCCTCCTCCTC
>BHFT01025346.1:0-49783 GCA_004320025.1 Laticauda laticaudata | reverse complement strand
TGGTGACCAAAATTGGAGGCAGTATTCTAGGTGTGGTCTTACTAAGGCTTTATAGAGTGGTATTAGTATCTCACTTGATCTCGATTGCATCCCTCTGTTAATGCAACTTAGGATTGCATTAAATTTTTTGGCTGCTGCTGCACACTGCTGGATCATATTTAGCTGGTTGTCCACTAAGAGTCCAAGATCCCTCTCACAGTTACTGCTCTTTAGCCTGGTTTCACCCAGTCTATTTGTGTACCTTTGGGTTTTCTTGCCTAAGTGTAGGACTTTATTTTTCTCCACATTGAATTTTATTTTGTTAGATACGGCCCAGTGTTATAGTCTGTCAAGATCCATCTGGATCTTGAGCCTGTGACAGAAATGTACTCATCTTTTAAAAAAAAATATTTTAAGCAACTATATGTGCCTGTTTGAAGTACTATTCATCATGTGAATCTCAATTCTACAATATATAAATGATAAATACTAGACAGTGGAATAAAAATAATAGTACAGGGGTGAACCAATTTATTTTCCAATAAATAAAGTAAAATGGAATATATGGTGTAGCGTAGAGTCATCCAGAGTTTTGCAACCCAATCTGAACCCATTTGCTTTAAAAATGCTGTATTTTCTCCTATACATGCACAGCCATGCCTTCCAAACTACCCATTCCAAATTACTTCAGAGCACTCACAGCCTTCATAAAGAAGTCAGCTGTGGCTTTGTGGGCATGACAGGGGAAGGATATTGTAAACTCTCCATTCCCTCTCCACTCCTGGGGGAAGATTACTGCAATATCCCATGCATTCCCCACCCCATTAACCTGCTTTCTAGCTCTGTTCTCCTGTGCAGAGCAACAAAAGAAGACCCAGCTGATCAGCTGGGACTCGGGAGGCAGAGAATAGCTTGCGGGGAGGGGGGGGGGACAGTCAGAGATGGTATTTGCCAGTTCTCCAAACTACTCAAAATTTCTACTAATGATTCTCCAGAATTGGTCAGAACCTGCTGGATATAGGTTGAATATAGTTGACTCTGAAGTCAGTGCTTTCTCAGAGTGATTGTCCTGAATATGTGGATAATTATAACCTCTCCTAGATTATATCAGCCTGCCCCATTGGTTCTGTGACAGAAAATATATTGAAGGTACCATAAGCTAGGGACCTGCTTTTGATGGTCCCAGGTGACAATGGCTTCTTTACTGTGGCACCCACCTTATGGTGATTAATTGTCTCAAATTTTTTGGATGTTCTACCCAAAGTAAGGGATGATTAGCTTTTGACATTCAGAAGGCCCTCAACCACAAGACTTGCTTAGATTGCTCCATCACTGCGCTGGTAAGCCTTATCCTCTCTTCACCTAGGGCTTGTATCTCTATTTTTTATAATGTTTACCTTTCAAAGTTTGTGTGTGTGTGTGTATTCTTCTTCATACATTATTTCATCTGTTTGAAGTACATCACCTTGAGTTGTCTTTGGGGAAATGGGCAGCTATATAAATTTGATGAATAAAAGCATAAAATAATTCTGAAGACTATAGTGGTTTATTACAATAAGATCCAAGCGAAACAAGTCAAGGAGACTTGTTCTTTGCTGTATAAAATCCAGCCTACTTTTGAAAGCTCACTCAAAATCATTCCCTCTTCTTCATTGGTCAGGAAAGGCAGAAATTGCTATCTGTCCAGTGAAGCTTGTAAAGAATGGAGAGAGCTATTAAGGATAAAGTCTAATACCCCCCCTGAGAACAGGAACAGCAAGAATGGAATGATGGGGGAGGAAAAGCAAAAACAAATAGAGGTACTACTAATCACATACATACACATTCTCTCTCTCTCTCTCTCTCACACACACACACACACACCTGCATTTTAATCTTTCTCATGGGACTACATAAGCTTTAATATGAAACATTACACAGCTGCTTTGCTACACAAGATTAACTTTGTGTAAAAGCATATTCTCCCGCCAGATTTCAGAAACATTGCACTCCAGGCAAGAAGAAGTATTGGTATAGAATACAGAATTGGGCTCAGAAATGTATTTAAGTGTTATTCAAGTTACTCATCCACAGCTGGCTTCCAAGAGGAATCTTCCTGCAACATTACTGAAGCTTTATAATAAGCAACTTTTAGCTACAGCAATAATGCAGAAATTTACAATTCCCCCATTGGGTAGATCCACTGGATCCTACTGCAGATCCAGAATTCAGAACCTTGAGACTAAAATGTAGGGTGTTCTGTTCGCATGAATGAGACTCAGAGATCAGCGTAACTTCAGCTCTTTTATTTAGTTCCGAAAGTCTGTGCTAACCAGGAGCCGCGGCAACTCTTTTTATAGAGAGCTGCTTGCGGCTAGTGTCCAATGACGGCTACTTGTTTTTCCCGCCACTTGAATTGGCCAATCATAGCCCTGCTTTTATTGGCCAATCAGCGTCGAGAAAAGTAGACAATCAGCATTGGGTATTTGTTGTCCAATAGGAATAGCCTATTTGAAGTATGTTAATATGGAACATAGGGTTTCTATTTTTTTCCTGGTCCTATATTTCTAATGTCTGGACAAAACTCTATTCTGTGTATTTTTGTACTAAATGACTGCATTACTTCTCTAACAGAAGTCCCCCCTGCCTTGATGCTTCAGCTTTCCATGGCAAACAATAAAGTGCTAACAACCAGATGGCTGTAAGAAATATAAACCTCTTTTTTAAAATCATTCAGTCAGAACTGAAGAAGCTTCTTGGATGAGAAGTGAAACATCTTCAAGGAAGAAACAAAGAAAGTCCAGTTGACTTTTGAAAAGCACCTTTGGGACAGCCATAACTGGGTGACTGAGATATTTAGCAAACAATAAAATACCCCAGATTTCCATGGCTCTCTGAACACTGGATGGGGGTGAGAAGCAGTGGTTGAGAGATGTGTTCTGGTCAGAAAAATATGGTAGAAGATAATAGAATAGATAATATTTTTCAAGCATTTACACAACGCAAAGCCTGGAGAGTTCCATAAATCTCTTTTTTACTCCTATTTTCTCAAGCTTAAATATATCAATAAATTTCATATGGAAATATAAGTACAATTATTGACAATTTATCATATTATAGACAATTTTCTTCCATTTTGGTTATTTTTAAAGTAGGGAAGAAGGAAGAATTGGCATCGAGATGATTTTAGACCTCCTTCTGGATTGAGTTGTTTTCAAAACATTGAGCTACTTTTATCAGCAAAACTTCTGAGGCACATCAGAAAAAAAAATCAGTCAAACCGATAAATCAATATAAAACTAAAAACTCATTCCTGCAGCATCTGCTTTATTTTACTTATCAGAAAATATTTTCAGATCAGCTTGCATCTTTATTTTCTCCCAGAGAAGCAGAGAAAACAAATGACAGTGATGTTATTGTGAAAAAATAAAGGACTAATGGGTCCCAAAAGTACTTTTTCAAGAGGCCACAGGAAAAAAAATCTGAAGAAGCTTCTTGCATGAGAAGCAAAATGTCTTCAAAGAAAAACCCAGAAAGTCCAGTTGCCTCTTGAAAAAGCATCTCTGGGACAACCATGACATGGATGTCTGAGACTCTCCATATAGATTAAAGGGTGTTTATCCATCTTCCTTTTCCAAATTATGGTTTGCTCCAGCTGATTCCATGTTTAGAAATGTATCTTGGAAAAAGCAATTCTGAATTATATCAGCATGCAATGTTTGTCTATAAGCAAAGTCATCTTACAGTCAGATAATGTAATTCCCTTGACCTGCTTGATTTAGTCCCACAAGGATGGAATCATCTGTTAGGAGATGTTAGAGTTGACAATGCTACAGTATTTGGCTAGGACCCTGTATAATAAACATGGCCTTTTTTCATCCTGAATATGATAAATTGAATTAATAATGCTGATGGCTAAACTATAAGGTAATGAAGAAGTTTTCTGTATTCTTGTAGTGCCTTTTTTCTTTTAAAAAATATCACACTGTTATCTCAAATTTTTGCCAAGCTGCAATTCCTAAGAAGTTGTCTGCTATCATGACTCTGTTGTCTGGAATTAAGGATGTTTTTTCCCCCATTTTAAAGAGTCAAAGAAGCATTTGACCTGACTGACCATAACGCTGAAAGCAAAATACTTGGACAGAGTAGTTGGCTTTAACTGTTCAAGCTGATTTATATTGTGCATATTTAATCTCATCTTTAATAAAAATTGCTGTACACTAGGATGTGCTTAATGAAATAACTGTAAAACAATATTGAAATTCATACCACTCACATGATCTGAAGGCTTCCAAAAGTCTGCTCAATAACTGTAGCCTTTGAAATGAATCCGGCTAAATGTTGCTGCAATGAATGGCTGCATAAATCTATTTTGCTAAACACTACAAGGGGCTGCAAATGTAAATGAGATGACTGATAATGGGGAGGATATGTTGTGTAACTTCCAGGCTCATGTTGCTAATTTGGAAAATAGAAAACTAATTGCTGGGGGAAAAACTGCATAACTAGAAATAATCTTTGTTGACAAAAGGCCACAAGGGCAGAGTTTCCCAAACTAAAGGTCAGGACATTCGTGCTGAGTACCTGGGAAGACCAAAAGAATGACCAACAAAGATAGGTTTGAAGGCCTTTGAAGAACTGGATAAGCTTAGCTTAAAGAAGAGAAGGCTAAGGAAAGACATGATAACACTGTTGATATATTTGGAGAGGAATCACAGGGGAGATGTTGTAAATATATTTCCCATAGTTCTTGAAGGTTGGACAAGAGCCACCAGGTGAAAATAGCAATAGCACTTAGATTCATATGCCACCCCAAAATATTTTATAACACTCTCTGGGCATTTTACAATGTCAGCATATTGGCCCCCAATAATGTAGGATACTCATTTTACTGACCTTGGAAGCATGGAAGGCTGAGTCAACCTTGAGAACCTGAGGATCAAACTCCAGGCTGTGGGTAGAGTTTGCCTGCAGTACTGCATTATAGCCACTGTGCCACCAGGGCTCTTTTACAGAGGGAGATTCAAATGTGAAATAAAAAGGATTTTTTAAGTGAAAGTATTAAATGGTGGAACAACATGGCTTCTTTGAGATCACTGAAGATTTTCAAACAAATAGATTGGATAAACATTTGGTTAGGGTGATCTGAGGAATCCTGCACTGGTTTAGACTAGAGGTTCTTTAAGTCCCTTCCAACCCAATGATCCCATTATTCATTGAAGGGGGCATTAGCAACTTAGAGCAGCTCAAAACATTGGAGGAAAAAAACCTGATTAAGATAAAGACAAAGTGGGAGCAATATGTCATGGTAGGATTTGCTCCCCACTTTGTCTGAGCAAGCCTAAAGATGACAATTGTGTTTGAGAACTAGTGTATTATATAGATTAAAATTTAATTATTAAAACTAAGTAGCATATTTATTTATTTATGCAAACATTGATATGCTTCCCTGCTTCAAAAAGTTCCAGGCAGTTTACAAGAGAATTAAAATCAATAAAAAGATGTAAAACAAAACAAAGCCCTAAGCCAAAGCAACATGAATTTATTTTTTGATCAACCCTAAACTCCCCCCCCCCCCGCAGAACATAAGATAATAATATTCATTATGTTGTGTTCTGGAGGTGGGTGGACATTAAAACAAAACCATTCATCATTTTAGAGAGCTGCAATACTGAAAATTTTGGAGAATTTTCCTCCTAACTAGGGAGAAAGCAAATACCTTTGTTCAGGGAAAACAACAAATGTTATCTGCTTAGTCCTATGGAAGAAAAAACTCCAGTATGCAATCTAAACTACTGCTATAAAACGTTCTCCTGAATTGTAACAACTATTATAGCTATTATTTTACAAAATGGCAGGAGGGTAACACAATTGCTATGATAAAATTAAAAGTGAAACAAAAAACTTCTTGAGAAACTATTCCCATACTACCAGAAGGATCAGTTTAGGGACTTGTGGGGGGAAAAAAACCCTGGGTTATGGTTATTAAGAGTTGACAGTTACTTGACAGCACATAAATCAATCAAAAATTTCCCATAGTAGGAAAAATAGAAGATGCTGTTTGAAACACGAAAGGAAAAACAGGCAGAGACTATTCCAAGATCTTGGAATGGCTGTTATATCCATCACCTGCTAGACCAGCAAGGAGTGAGAATGAAACCAAAACCCAGAAGTATCAAAATTAAATATTAAAATTATGGACATATTTGTAGCCTCACCATTGATCCTGCTCTTATTTGTATCTGTGTCTTTTTTGTAAGATAAGTCATTAAACATTTTCTCTGCTTCCCAGGTAGGCAAAGTTGGCCTTGCTTGAAGACAGCTGAAATTATTTAAATTAAAAACAAAGTTAATGGGGCAGATGAAGCCTCCAGAACGCAACATAATGAATATTATTATCTTATGTTGGGGGGGGGGGAGTTTAGGGTTGGTCAGAAAGAACCACACAATAATATAATGCATTTTAGCTCATTTGTGGAAGACAAATAAAAGGATTAAGCTACAGAAAAGAAATGTTGATATCTGGTATGTGTCAACATTTGAATTAACCCCCGCCGCAAAAAAGGGGGCAAAGGGACTACTCTTAAGCAATACCATCTCTTTTAGTTGTTATATATGTAAGATAAAGAGACACAATACACACACACACACACATTATAGATATATAGATATAATTATGTGTTATATTTTTCTTCTGCTGAGTATTTAGGTTTCTGTGTTTTTCTGTGAAAGAATTCCTTGTTTTATTTTTCAGCTACTGAGTACATAATTTGTTTCCTTGCCTGGCACATGCTGTTGCTTCTTGGTGTATCCTGCCTGTTGTGCATTCTACTCATGGGTTCCCCCATCTGTGCTTGTGTTTCACATAATTCATTTTAAAATGTACAAGCTGCCCTGTTGGATAAGTCTAAAGGTCTCCCCAATCTAACACTCTTCTAGCCAATGATAGCCAGATGCTCCCAGGGAACTCACAATCAGCATATAATGAAGATGACTTTTCTTTCTTTTGTCTCCAGCATTTGAAAAATAGTTGCACTGTCTCTGCAAAGAGTTTTATTCGAAGCTGGCAAGGTTTCCCAATGACATCTATAGTAAGGGGTTGTGACAGTTGCAATATGCAATGTGTTGTTCTGCATTAAGCAATGGATAAGCTTGGATATATTGATCCTCAAGTAGACAATGGTGATGGCATCTTCCAGGATACACATTAACTGACAAAGGAGCCCCAGAACAGCTGAGGCACTGGGCAAGCATGACACACATATGGCATACATATGGTCCTCTTCAGGATCAGTTTGCATGAATTCTATAATGCAGTATTTCATATTGTTGTGTCACCCAGCTTCCTGATAACGGTCACAAGTCAGGCTGTAAAGGAAACAGTTTGATATGATTAGTCTTATTTATATAATCTGAATCTACTACTGAGATTCATTGGTTTTTGAGAGGAAGTCTTTAAAACTATTACTCATTTGTGGTATCTATTTTATTCATTTTCTGCTGCTACACACACAATCTCTCTTGTCAATGCAGAGAACGGTCCATAAACACATCTTAGGAGGAAAAAATTGCTCTGTTTTTTATAGGCACTTGATCTTGAGGCCAAACAAAGAGCTATAGAGGAGACATTACAGTCTCCAAATCTAGAAGCAAGCTATAATTCCTTATAAGAAATACATTTCTTCTGAGACAAATAGAATATGGGCAAACCAGTTTTGTAAAACACAATAATTGGTATTTGGAGGACTCTAGCTATCACCAGATAATGTATGCTCTGGCCAATCATCTGAAAGAGGAGAGTATATGCCCAAGGAAACAGGGGAAATTCTCATTCTCTTCTACTACTCAAACCAAGCTTCCAAGTCTCATCATTTCATCTGCAATTGTCGCTCAGTCTCAGATCAGTTATGTTCAAATACTGACTTACAAAATCCGAAATATTTTGACTCAAGCATCAATAATAAAATTTGCTAGACCCATACTTGAACACAGCTCATCAGTCTGGAACCCACATGACGTATCTGATATTAATACAGTTGAGAGAGTCCAGAAATATTTCACAAAAACAGTTCTCCACTCCTCCACTCGTTGCAGAATACCTTATGCCACCAGACTTGAAATTCTACACCTAGAAAACCTAGAACTATACTGCCTTCGGTCCGATCTAAGTATAGTATATAAAATCATACATTGCAATGTCCTACCTGTCAATGAATACTTCAGCTTCAACCATAACAATACAAGAGCACACAATAGATACAAACTCAAGGTTAACTGTACCATACTTGATTGCAGGAAATACGACTTCAGCAACAGAGTGGTCAGTGTCTGGAATACTCTACCTGACTCTGTGGTTTCTTCCCAAACCCCAAAAACTTTAACCTTAGTCTGTCTACAATTGACCTCATCTCTTTCCTAAGAGGTCTGTAGGGGGCATGCATAAGTGCATCAACGTGCCTACCATCCTTGTCCTATTGTTTCTTTTTATTTTTCTCATATGTCTCCATTTCATGTGTTCATAACTATGTTTATACTTATACCTATCATCTTGTAAGCAATTGACAAATGAAATATAAATAAATAAATAACCTTAAGGTGAAGTACAGTTCTAAGTCATGATTTGACAGAGAATGACAATGCTAGGCCAACATTTATCAATTTCTAAAGGCATATAAAAACAACTTGAACCATTTCTGAAATATTGTACTATCCACCCATCGCAATTTATATAACATTAAAAAGAGTGAGAGAGACTGATGAACAAACTATACCCTTCATTTGTAATACAATGTTAGTTTTTCCAGGTTTTTGGGTGTTTACATTCTCCCTATGGCTGTCTGCCTCCTTAGTCCATTCCTGTACCATGTGGTAAGTCTGCTTCAGGCCAGGAGGTCACTATGCCACCTGCTAGCCTGAGCTGACATGCAGCCTTTCACAAACACATATGGAAGAAATTATGGAGATGTTGGGGCTGGGAATTGAAGCAGGAGCCCCTTAGGACCACTGCATCAATCCTTCCAGCTGAGCAGAAGATTCCAATGAGTTGTTTGCTGCAATAGCAATTCAATATGCAGTACAAACAAGGATTGGTGATTCATTGCTTCCTCTTAGCTGATAGGTAACTGCTTTATGGGGATAAGAATTTGAGAAAAGGTCAGGGATTTGGGCCCAGAAAAGCATTGCCTTCACAACTGTTTTAATTGAAACTTCAGCAGTTTTCAAAAAGTCTATTGCCCTCCTTAATTCAACAGGTGTGGCTTCAGAAAGTTTGTGAAGAAAGAGGCCCAATAGTGTAAATTATATTTAATTTCTTTTGATTGTATGCAGCCTTGGATTGCAGACAAGGAATTGTTATGCCATTGCAAATTTCTTTGACATCTAGGCAGGGTAGAATTTTTCAATAGAATATATTAATTCAGAGTTCTCAACATAAGCACTTAAATATGTAGTAAACACTTCTTTAGCTGAAACTAGCTTTCAGCTATTGCCCTCCAGATGTGTTAGACAATAATTCCCATCATTTATGGTGAGAAACAATGTGAGTTGCATCCAATCCATCTTGATGGCACCAGGTTGGGGAACACAAATTTCTTCACTAGTGAGAAAGAATCCAAAGAATTAATGGCATTGGCAATAAACTGTAATGCTTATTCCATGTTTTGGGATAAATTCAAGCCATTTAGTAGTGGACTATGCCAAGACCATGCTCAAATTTGATTATGTTTTTGCACTCTGTACAATAATTAACATTTATTTTTCATTCCTCCAAGATGTTGTGTATGTGTGTCCAATTTGGGCCATTCTATAAATATGTTACAGCTGTGCTATTGAACTATATATCTATCTTTTCCATATATGTATATAATGTTTGAAAATCTACATTAAAGAAAGAAGTTTAATGGAAAAGGCTCCATGCAATCATTGTCACTCTTGAGGTTCAAAGAGTGCACTTTTGAGCTCTAGAAAAAAAATTGGACCTCTAGAAAAAAATTGGATAGAATGGCGAGATATAATTCAAAAGGAATCTGAGATGACTTGGAACAATCTAAGTATCAAAAGTCAACAGCCCAATCATTTCATTATCTGTTGCAAAAGGTGTGACACCCACGTATGTATTAATTTACTGGTGTGAGATCTAATTCATGTAGTAGATTAGTTATTCATTTCAATCATATCTAGCACAGAAGTTATCCCAATTAAATGAGACACCTGCAATTGCAGTAGAATTCTAATCAGCAAGTCACATCCATCCAAAACTGACACTCCAATTATCCTTTGAACTTCACAGCTGGAATAATGAGAAACTAAAAAGAAATTAAAACTGACACATTTGTCCATTCTTAATAGTGCTGGTTTTTGGTATTAACCCCACTATTGCAATAATCAATTGCTTCCAAACCTTGTACTGAACCATTGTTTGTTGAATAAACCATCATTAATTGAGCCATAACCATAAATGAAGAAAAGATCATTTGAAATCTTGTATTGCTAGTGTCAGTATATTCATTTATATACTATATACTGTACTTTTTTTTTAAAAAAAAAAAAGGTAAAGCTTCATTTACTCTCAAGTTGAGCAGCCTAGATATTTGAAAAATAAATAAATAAAACGTTTGTGTGGCCCTCAGAACCATCTCTGATCAAAGCTGTCCAAAAGGAGTGGTATCTTTTCATTTTGAACACAACAACAAATCAACAGCATAATCCCTAAAAATAATTTCTAAAACAAAAAACCCCCAAAAAGGCACCCAAACATCACCACAAAATAAAATAAGACAAAATAAAATTTTGAATTCTATTCAGTTCATAGTATCTCATCAATCGTAGCCACTGAACACCTACAAAATTTGAATTGGGTCTCCAGTCATAAATTAGTAACCCAGTTGTTAAGTGAATCGGGCTTCCCCATTCGCTTTGCTTGTCAGAAGTTCATAAAATGGGATCACATGACCCTGGGAACATGCAATTTTCATAATTAGAATTAGAAGAAATTTATTGTCATTGTACAAGTACAATGAAACTGTGGTTGCACCCAGCAACTGTTCGCAGCACAATAAAACCAAAGCACTTAAAAATGAAGATAAGAAAAATAGAGTACCCCCATCTCCATTTGCAATTAGAGAGTACAATATCTACGAATATACAGAAAATATACACCCAACACTGATTGTAACGCTTAGCCTAGTATAAAACACAAGAGATGGACTGTACTGTAATATGTTATTATACATCTGAATGGGATATTGAGATCACATCTTTCCACACCTTAATAAGGTAGAAACTTCATGTTTATTTGCATTTCGGATGGCCCAGGGAAAAAAACTATTTGTTAGTCTAGTGGTGTGGGATTTTATTGACCTAAAACACCATCCAGACAGCAGCAGATCAAAAAGATACAAAAAATGAATAATTGCCAGGGATATGAGAGGTCTTCTATGATGGCCTTGATTCTGCTTTTGGCAGCAGGCCTGGCTAAGTCTTCCAGGGAGCGCAGAGGGCAACCAATGATCTTTTGAGCTGTGTTTATCACCCCTCTGTAACATGTTTCCTGTCCTCAACTGTGGAGCCTGCATAATACACACCCAGACAATATGTCAGAGTGCTCTCCACAGAGGCTTTATAGAAAGCCAGCAACAGCTTCTTATCCAGATTGTTCTTCCGCAGAACCCACAGGAAGTGCAGCGCTGCTGAGCCTTCTTCACTATGGCCTTGGTGTTCGGGGACAGGAAGATATCAGCTGAAATATGGATGCCAAGGAATTTGATCGTAGGGACAGTTTCCACTCATTCTCCATTGATATAGAATGGGGCGGTGGTCCTGTCCATGTTTCCTGAAGTCCATAATCAGTTTCTTTGGTTTTTATGGACATTCAGTGACAGATTGTTTGTGAACACCAACCAGATAGACAGGTTTCTACTCTCTGCATATATGCCATCTCATCCTCTCCAGAGATGAAACCAATCATGGTCGTGCCATCCACAAACTTTATGATGGTTTTTGTTGCAATGGGCTTGGTGAGCAGTCAAAGTGTACAAGGCATATAACAGGGGGCTCAGAGACCAACACCCTGGCAGGAACCAGTACTGAGTGGTAATAGTGGAAGAAAGGTGGGGGCCAAGTCCTAACGATTGTGGTCTGTTTTGTCAAAAAGTTCTTCATCCAGGAGCATGTGGGGGTGGGGACCTGAAGTTGGTTACTAATATATCTGGATGATAGTGTTAAACACAGAGCTGTAGTCCACAAAAAGCATCCTCAACATAGCTCTGTGTCAGCCTTCAAGATCTTCTGCTATTGCTTTGCATCTTTTCGACTGCCATAAGTAATGGGGGGGAGGGGAGGTAGGAATAAGTTGGGGAAGTGAGCTGGAGGTGTTACATTCATCTGTTGTATAAATGGGAGGGGGAGCATAAAAATAGAGTTAGGTTTCTATTTCTCGCTTAGCTTTCTTCTCTCTGCGCACTGCAACCCCGTTATCAAAAATATGCCAAGGTCAATGGCACAGAGGCCTCATCATCACCTGAAGATGCCCACATGATCATATCCACAACTTCTAATTGGAAGGGTCATTTGAAACTATTGGGGGTGGGAATATTTCCAATCACTTTGTATATGTGAATTGTGTGCCTAATTTCTCAGATTCAGAATTTCTTTGGTTGCTACCACTTCACTTCAGTAAAAGATGTCTTTTCTCTAAACTAAGAGTCTAAGTATTTCTTTCCTGGATTTTTGAATGGAGCTCCGCCTTGACATTCAGCCAGAAGGAGAGAGAGCTTCTCTCCATAATTCAACCCGATCCAGCAGCAGCCCCGGGCCTTCAGCGGGAGGTGTGATTCCTAGAAGACGTAGAGCTCCTAGCTGCCTCCGTTAGAAGTAAAATATGGAGGGGATCCCAAAAGCCTTGGATTTTTCCTAGCTCAAGTTTGGAGCCACATGGAAGATATGGGGAGGATTTTCCCTCAGAAGCAGCCAAAGTAAGGTGTGTTACAGGGCTCTGGAGGGAATAGCGGCAGAGTGGATGGTGACTTTTGCGATAATGATAATGCTCCTCAGTTGCTGAATTAATAACCTATTTAATGGCTGCACCGCGGGCTAGGTTTGAAGGACCCACTGGCGGAGTGCAAGGCCCCAAAATTAAGGATGAACAACCATAAAACAGGGGCGAGGTTGTGGCTGATTACACCCAAGAATTTAGACAGTTTAGCTGGCATTTCCGAGGCTGGCCCCAAGAAGCCTGATAGAAACTGTTTAAAGATGGTTAAATGAAGATGTATATCCAGAGATGCACTGCTAGAAGAGACCCCAAGACTTGCAAGATGTGGTAACTTGCTGGCAGAAGAAGTGGAGATTGATTTAATCCAAAGTAAAACGGCGGGGAGGTTAGGGGTGGAGCAAGTTTTCCCCCCCATGCCCTCAAGAGGCTCCTAAACCTCAGAAGGGAGGAGTGGCGGCAAGACCCAACCCTTGGCCTGCTTTCGATGCGGGAAAGAAGGTCAACCGGGCTTTGAACTGCAGAGTCAAGTTGGAGCCAAAAGGGGCGCCAAAGGAAGGAAAGAAACTGAAAAGTCCCCAGCGAAGCCTCACGAACAGCACTAAAGTCGAAGAGATAGCAGAGGTCACCCTCCGGCAGGAGAGGAATCAGAAGCCCAGTGACCCCTGAGGAGGAGGATTCTGACTCGGAAGAACGACTTTCCTGGTAAGTCCAAGCGTGGGCCCTATGACCATTCTGGTGAAGTTGAGGGTACCCAATTCAGGGGGTCGAAGGGAAATGCTAGCCCTGTTAGATTCTGGGTGCACAAGATGTATAATCAACACGGAAGTAGTGAAGAAATGGGCCTAAAGCTAAAACCTTTGAAGATGCCCATTTCCTTTTGCCAACTAAGATGGATCAGTGGCTGAGGGTTGCCCTGCTCGTTTTGTCAACAAGAACCTATGGAAATGATCATGGGAGAGCATGATGAGACCCTGCGTTTTATTGTGGTCCTGGGATGGAGCAACCATTAATACTGGGAATTGCCCTGGCTCCAGAAATGGAACCCCCAGGTTAACTGGAGAAAGGGGTTGTTGCGCATACGCACAAATCAGTGACCGGGAGAGAGGGGCCAAGATCCCAGCTGAAGCCTGAGGACCTAATTGAAATAGCTTTCCACAGGTTACTGACCCGTGAAAAGATGAGGAGAAAATTCCCAAAGAGTATTGGGATTTAAAAGAAGTGTTCAGTGAGAAGGCCCTCGGATGAGCTTTCCGCCTCACCGGCCAACAGACTGTGCTATTGAGATTTTGCCTGGGGTGAAGCTCCCGAACAAAGTTGTACTCAATGACCCCATGGGAATTTGGAAGAGCTAAGATTGTTTAATTGATAAAAATTTGCAACGTGTTTCATTCAACCTGCTAGGCCCCGGGTAGCGGCCCCAGTGTTGTTTTCGTGAAAGAAAGATGGTTCCAAACGCTTGTGGTAGATTACAGAAATTTGAACGCTATTTCATGTGAAAACGTGTACCCCCTTCCTTTGATGAAGGACATGTTGGCCCATTTAGCGAGGGAAAGATTTTCACGAACTTGGATTTGGAGAGAAGCATATTACCGGGATTCGAATTAAGGAAGGGGATGATGGAAGACGCTTTTTAACTGCCCGATGGGTTTGCTTCCAATTCAACCATTCTTCTTTGGTTTACAAGGGCCCCCAGCTTGTATTCATGCAAATGATCAATCAAGTGTTACATGAACATTTATACAGGGCGGTTCTGTTTATCTTGATGATATCCTTATCTACAGCGGAGATCCTGGATGAACATTTGAAGTTAGTGCGGCGGTTTTACAGAAACTGTGTGCCGCTAAGTTGTATGCTAAATTGTCAAAGTGTGGAATTCCACAAGACAAAATTGACTATTTGGGATATCGCATTTCATAACTGATGGCATAGAGATGGATCCAGAGAAGGTGCGTGCCGTTCGGAGTGGGCTCCACCACGCACCAGAAAACAACTTCCAAAGCTTTTTGGGATTTGCAAAATTTTTATCGGCAATTCATCCCGACGTTTGCTAAGATAGCAATGCCCATCACAAATCTCTTAAAAACAAAAGGGGGGTGAAGCCAAGGCCAGGAAAGCCGCGGAGTGGTCCATGGAGTGCCAGGCCCGCTTTTGAAAAAGCTAAAACGACTGTTTTTCCTGCAGAACCAGTGGCTGAAAACACCCGGATTGGACACTCCTTTCGTGATTCAAGCCGATGCAGGATGTGGCTATTGGAGCGGTATTACCTTCAAATCAACGAGAAAGGGACCTTACAACCTTGTGCGTATACCTCCCGTAAGCTGTCTGAAACAGAGAGAAGATGGGCCATCTGGGAGAAAGAAGCTTTTGCAGTTCGTTGGGCCTTGCTGACGCTGGAGACATTTCCTGGAAGGAGCAAACAACCGTTTGAGGTATGGACTGATCATAAAATCTGAAGCCTTAAAAACGCCGCCGGAAGCTGTCCCCAAAACAAGTTCGCTGGGCCCAGTACTTAAGCGATTCAATTTCTCATTGAAGTACAATCCAGGTGGGAAGAACTCCATGGCAGATGCTCTCTCTAGACTACCTCAATATAATAGTGTGCGCCAGGAGGTGATAAGCCAATTGTCCTCAGCCAAACATCTAGCCGCCCAGTGATCACCAGAGCTCAAAGGAAGAACCAAGAAGTGGTTTTATCGAATGACCTAACCGAACAATTAAAAGAAGCTTTAAACTGACTGAAATGGTTCCTGCTCATTCAAGTGACGATACAATTAGAGATGGTTTGGCTTGGGTGGGGGCCAAGTTGTATGTGACACACAGGTATGAGGAGCCAAATACTACAACAGGCTCATGAATTCTAAAGCAGCTGGCCATTCGGATTTGTGAAGACCTTACATCTGGTTAAGCAGCAATTCTGGTGGCCTACTTTAAAGAAGGACATTGAAGCTTATGTAGCTACTGTCCCAGTTTGTGCTTCGGCAAAGTGACCTCCTGGTAAGCCAGTAGGAATTGTTACAAAATGTAGCTAGACCAAACGGCTCCCTGGAAGGAAATCTCTATGGAACTTTAATAGTAGAATTACCTGAAAGTGGTGGAAACACGGTCATCTGGGGTAGTGACTGATTTTGTTTTCCAAATAAGTATTGCATACCTTGTTCCAAGATTCCCTCTGCTAAGACCGCTGGCTAAACTGTTTATATCACATATCTATAGGTTACATGGCGTCCCGGAACGCATAATCTCTGACAGAGGGTCCAATTTACCTCAAATTTTTGGAAAGAGTTCCTGAAGTTAATAGCTCCGCCCAGGGGTTTAAGCTCCGCCCACCACCCCAAACCAATGGGGCCTGTGAAGAGGACTAACGCAGTGTTAGAACATATCTCAGATGTTACATAAATTATCAACAAGATAACTGGTCCGAATTTACTACCAATTTGCCCGAAGTGGCATATAACAACTCCGTACACAGCAGTACTGGGATTTACTCATTTAAAGTGGCCTCGGGACAAGATTTCGTTCCCCATACCTGAACTTCCTCGGTGAAAAACCTAACATCCATTCATTGGATGAATGGATAACTCAACTCCAACTTAACTGGCGGTACGAGCGCAAAGCATTGGATGAGGCCCCATCAAGCTCATAAAGAAATTTGCAGACAAGAAAAGAATCCCCACAGAAAGAATATAAAGTGGGCCGACAAGGTTTTCGCTGTCCGACGCAGCTAACCTGCAGACCACTCAAAAGTCAAGAAGCTTGGTCCTAAGTACGTTGGTCCATTTCCAACAATTGAACGGATTATAAATCCTGTAACAGTCCAGCTAACTTACCCAAACTCTTTGACGAATTCATTCCCGGTTTTCCATGTTAGTTTGCTAAACCTGACGTACTTCTGACTTAAGACGCCATCCAGCTGAACCCTCCCATAACCAATACTGATTGAAGGCGAACACACATTTTGAAGTTAAAGAAATTTCTGGACTCTCGCAAATGGAGGGGTCGACTCCAGTATCTTGTAGCCTGGAAACATTTCCCTTCTTTCACAAGCCGAATGGGTGAACGAAACCGACGTTAAAGCCCCTAAGTTGATCAAAGCATTCCATTCCAATTATCCTGATAAGCTTTAGGAGTGTATGTTTTGTAATTGGTTAATGATTAATAATTGTCTTCTATTTTTTCTCCTCTCTCTCTTTCTAGGAATGATGATTTTCCTTTTTCTAGGAAGGGCCGAATGTCAGCCTTCAAGATCTTCTGCTATTGCTTTGCATCTTTTCGACTGCCATAAGTAATGGGGGGGGAGGGGAGGTAGAATAAGTTGGGGAAGTGAGCTGGAGGTGTTACATTCAATCTGTTGTATAAATGGGAGGGGGGAGCATAAAATAGAGTTAGGTTTCTATTTCTCTCGCTTAGCTTTCTTTCTCTCGTGCACAACTGCAAACCCGTTATCAAATATAGCCAAGGTCAATGGCACAGAGGCGTCAATATCACCTGAAGATGCCCACATGAATCATATCCACAACTTCTAATTGGAAGGGTCATTTGAACTATTTGGGGGTGGGAATATTTCCATCACTTTGTATATGTGAATGCGCGCCTAATTTTCAGATTCAGAATTCTTTGGTTGCTAACCACTTTTACTCTTCAGTAAAAGATGTCTTTTCTCTAAACTAAAGAGTCTAAGTATTTTCTTTCCTGGATTTGAATGGAGTGTCGCGCTGACACTCCTGTTTGTTCTCAGATGACTCAGCGCTCTATGAGGTGTGTTGGCCACAGCATCCTCTGTAGATCAGTTTGCTGTACTAAGCAAACTGATGTTGATCAAGGAGGGGCGGAAGGCAGTTTCTGATGTGCTGTGAAACCTAGTCGCTCAAAAACTTCATAATGGAGCCTTGTTAATGCGATGGGCCTATGGTCATTGAGAGTGTTTTTTATTTGTTTTTTTTGGGAATGGGATGATGGTTATCAGCCTTCAGGCATTGTGGGATGGTGGCATGTGTTAAAAAGATAGAATTGAACAGTTCTGTAAGTATTTTTGCCAACTGGTCAGCACAGCACGATTTAACTACTGCACCAGAAATGCCATCAGGCCCAGCAGCTTTCCTGGGATTTTACTGCTCTCATGTTTTTCTCTACGTCACGGCACAGAGACTTTGGAAGGGGGGGAATAGGAGGGCGAGGAGGGGTATGTAAGCGGTAAGTAGATTACGACACTTCGAGGTTTCAGCTCTAGATTATTGCGTAACATATGACAGAGCAAAGAGGTGCACGCGCTGTGGTGTGTCGCCTCATGAGGCAGTCCTGTCCAAGGTTTCTTGGTGTCCGTCAATAGCATGACGAAAGCTTGGTTTACTGCTCTGCCAGATGTCGCTTAAGCTGCTTCAGGGTTCCTTGCTGTTTGTTGGAGGCCCCGTACCTGGCCTTTATAGTTGGTCAGGGCCTGTATCCCCCTCCACATCTGCCATGGGTCACTATCAGAAAAGTAAATAGGAACGTTTCCAAGCATCTGAATATAAATCACATGATCACGAGGATGCTGCAAAGGTCATAACTGTGAAAACAGCTCATAAGTCACTTTTTGCAATGCTGTTGTAACTTTGAATGATCACTAAGCAACCTGTTATAAGTCAAGGACTACATATAGTTTTAAAAAAATTAAAGAATGAAAGTTTTGGATTATCAAATTGTCCCTGTTTCCATTGCCCTCATTATCTTCACACAACTCATTTTATAATGCCGCAATTGCTATTTAGTTTGGCAAGGTTGGGTATAACAATTGCAGTGATTTTGATTCAGTAAAAATTCTTTTTTATGCATGAATATATTTTGCAGTCTAGTGTGAAATCTAGTTGAGCCATATTTTCTTCTACTAGCTGCTTATGGAACAGTAGTTCCCAACTTTTCTGGCTCCAAGGACCAGCAGCAATGGCAACAACAGTATTGGTGAGGGGGGCTTAGAGGGAATGGTTTCACATGTGGAATCTAGCTCCTGCGCATGCACAAATGAAGTTTTGCATGCTCGTTCACCACTTGCATGGCTAACTTCTAATGAGCCATGGACTGGTACCGGTCTGTGGCCCAGAGATTGGGGACCCTGTTACAAAGAATGATCAAGTAAAGTTGCAATGATAAAATATATATTTTTAATCTATGTGTAGGAAATGTAGCTTATTTATTTATTTACTTATTTTTATTGAAATGTTTTTATAGCCATCCATCTCATAAAAGTAACTTTGGATACCTTCTAAATGTTAAAAGGCAGAAACAACACCCCGTATGGCCCCCTGGCACCCTAGGATAAACAAAACCCTCACTCAACAACAAAACTACATCAATAGCAGCAGAGTTCATCTACTCCCCTGACCCAATGCCCGGGGAAACAGCTGGCTCTTCAATGCCTTGCCAAAGGCTAACAGGGTTAGAAACAAGCCAAGTGTTTTGGACTGTTTCCACAGGGCCATTGCTGTGACTGAAAAGGCACTACCCCGGGATCTAACAAGATGGCTTGGTTTGACAGAAGGGACCTGTAAGGTTTACACATAAGATAGGCTGAGACAAATTTTAAGAATCAGTGTGTCTGATGCAGCCCTATTCTAGAGTGTCTACAGGTAGTGGCTCTGCTGGAACCAGTGGGTGATCAAACAACAACTTCATATAGAACTTCATAAAAACAGGAATGTGAAAAGACAGTCAAACCTGGGTCTGGAAACTTATAAAAATACGATATCAATATAATTTCTTCTTGAACTGGACACTCTAAGCAGCAAAGTCAAAAGTCTTGGATTAAAAATTAAAGAAAACCTGTACTTACAGAGTAAACAATGGTGCCACATATATTCTTGCTACTTAAGAAGTCTTGCTGTATTTAGCATGCTAATGTTTGCATACTAAACTTCCTAATGCAGAGATGCTTAACTAAAGCCCATGTCACACTGCACCAACGGATGGAAAGAGGATGTAAAACGGAGAAAAATGCTTGCCATCCATTGGTAAACGCGATGCATCTGTCTGTACTCAGCTGCATGCGTGATTCATAACGTTCTAATCACGTCCAGCATACGTCTACTGAGATTTCATGCCGCTCAAAATAAGTTTGAGCTGCACAAATTTTTGAGGCGGATGAAACTTCCGCCGTGTCCCGTTCTAACATCCGCAACACATACATGGGAACAAATGTTCGACATGCCCGTCGTCAATCCGTTACATGTCGCTGTATCTGCTCCGCATCGCTGTGCATCCGCACAACTCGCATCCGCTCTTTTGTGGAAAACTGACAGCAGGGAGGAAGCCGAACGGATGCGGAACAGACACGCAGCGTTAGTAGCAATGGACATAGAAAAGATGAAAGGTGGATGCAGCCTTCAGCATAAAAAGCATTAAAATGTAAAAATGTTCGTAATAGGGGACGTATCTCGGAAATTATTTAGGAAATGTCTGGAGGATGTCTAGAGGATGCAGAAGGACACCCTATGTGGAAAAACCAGTATTCCTATAAAAAGGTGGAGGAAATCACCTGGATCTGCACTTTCAGTACAGCAGCCGCTGCTGTGCAGACCTCTTCAGCCTTGCTCTTGCCTACTTCCACCATCAATCCAGTCATCTCCACCAATGGATCGTCACACATTCCTTTTGGTAAGCCCGCCATCATTCTACAGCAGTGCAAGCACTCTTCAGGTTGTTTCAACCTGTTCTACACAAGGAAAAAGGAGGCGTCCAAGAAGTGTGTGGGTCCGAAGATGGATGGCGAAGAAAAGAGCGGAGTTACGGACTGTATGACAAGCTGATGGTGGAGCTGAGGAATGAAGACACCTCGTGCATTCCAAGAACTTCATTGAGGATGGCCACCAAGCATGTTTTGACGAAGTTTTGTGGAGCGGCTGAAGACCCCAGGTTGACCAAAGACCAGAACACCAACTTCCAGCCCAGCCTGGGACCCTGGCAAGAAAGGTGGCACTGACTCTGCGCCACCTGGCCTCCTGGGGATCACATACAGGAACATGCAGCATGCCTGGAGGGTGGCCATTTAAGTGGTCCATTGAGTGCCATCAAAGCATTGTTGGTCAAGAAGAAGTAGTGGCAGGCCATCATCGAAGAATACCTGGAGGAGGCTCCTCCAGTGGCCCTACCACTGAAGAAGGTTGGAAGAAATGTTGCAGAGCAAGTGGTAATCAGAAGTGGAACTTCCCCCACACCGTATGGAGCCATGATGGGAAGCATGTAGCCTAACAAAGCCTCCAGCCAATTCAGGGTCCAATTATCACAACTACAAGGGCATTCTTCAGCATCAATCCCTCTTTGCCATGGTCGATGCTGTCTACAAAGTTCATGTAACATTCAAATGCTTCAAGGCAACGGGTCAGCTTAGATGCCGCAGGTATAACAAACGCAAGTGACCTCAAGGAGGGGCTGGAACGCAACCTCATCATGGGCTTCCCAGATCCAGACCCCCTGCCCAACAACACACAAGATGTGCCCTACTTCATCATGGGGGATGACGCCTTCTCCCTCAGAACTTAACTCATGAAGCCCTACACTTCCAGATACCTCACCCGTGAAGAGAAGATCTTCAACTACAGGCTGTCCAGGACAAGACGGTGGGTGGAGAACGCCTTTGACATCCTGGCCAACAGGTTCCAGGTACTTCTCACCACCATGCAGCATGGTGATCATGAGGAACATCATGGAAACTTGCTGCATCCTGCACAATCTCATGCGCACCCGCTACCCAGTGTTGCAGAACAGGCTTGTGGACTGCCAACAAGGCAATGGAGACATGGAGCCTGGTGAATGGAGGCAAGGATTAAACCTTGATAGGACACTGTGGATGTGCAGGCCCCAACAGAGCTTCATGTGAAGGGAAGAAGCAGAGCAACCTCCTGAATGGGTGGGCCTACAATGAACAGGGCATTTAATAAAGAGTTGTGTTTATGTTCAAATGTGTTGATGAATGATTAAATAGTTATTGATAATAAAGGGCCATAGGTGTGGCACCTGGGAGGGTGGACCATACAATCCCACTATGCTTGCACTGGAGGCTTATCTATCCCACAGCTATTACCCATCCCAAGCCATTACCCATCCCACAGCTTTTACCCATCCCACAGGTATCCTGCCCATCCACTGCTATCCTTACCCCATCTCACAGCTATCCATCCACAGCTATCCTTATTCATCCCACAGCTATCCTTACCCATCCCACAAGCATGCAAAGGCTTAAACCATTTCTAAAAGTTTTCACCAAGACATTATTGACTAAAAGAACTGAACCAAGTGTGTGAAGCAAAGATAACCTTTATTAATAACAAACTGTAGGACTTTATTAAAAAAAGCAAAATGAACCAAGAAAAGTGTCCAAAGCAACAGGTAACAACCCAGTCTCTGGCACTCTTCTCGGTCATTCTGAGGCATTCCCATGGTCTCAAGGGTGAAGGGTCCAGGGCTGTGGAGGTGGCAGTGGCTGGAGTGCTGGTCTGAGGCGCCATTGGAGTGCCTGGCCCCGAGAGGACAACAGGGGATGGTGTGTGCAGGAAGCTTTCAGATAGCTGGCTCAGTCCCGTGATGTTGAGAGGCCCTTCATCCAGGACATGGGATGTCAGTCCCAAGACCGATGACAGATGTTCTGAGGCCGGGCTTGGCTGTGGGGTGGAGGAAGGAGAGTGTAGTGGGGCTGTCTGGTCTGCAGCTGAGCGAGGTGAGGCATCGGTGGCATCTGTGGCGTCGGTGGCATCTGTGGCAGGCGAGGAACCTGTGCCTGGACTGGGAAGGGCTGCCTGTGCTGCTGGAAATCCTGGTATCTGTAGCCTTGGTAGGTGAGGGGCTGTTGAAAGCCTTGAAAGGGCTGTGACATCACCTGGGGTGGAGGAGCAGACCTGGACTGGGTGGGAGCAGGTTCAGCTGGGCCTGGAGGGTTGTGCAGAAGACCTGTGATCTTCTCCTTGATCACCTGGTACTGGGCTTCAGGCATTTCCATGAGGGTCTGGTTGACGTAGGTGAGGAAGGGCTTTCTGTTAGAGGATGGAATCTCAGAGCGTACCAGCTGAGAGAGGAGATCTATGCTGCTCTTGATGGTGTCCCTGATCTCCAAGAGGACAGTGTGGCTCTGTCCCTCCGGTCTGCCTCTCTGCCTGCTTTCTGTGGAGGTGGAGCTGAGTGTGGGTGTGGGTTGGTTCTCTGGTGGGCGCGGCCTCTTCTTGCTCCATCCGCGTCAGGGGATCCTCCATGTGCTCCACCATGGGGTGTGCAGCTGTCGGGGGGGTCTTCGTCATGGGACGCTCCAAAGATACCTGCCTGGAGACAGGAGCTGACTCTTGGCCAGAAGAGGACTGGCTGTCTGTGGGCTGCCTGAGAGAGAGGGTTGATAGAGGGTCTGCTCCTCGGTGGCAGATCTCTCCCTCCAAGAAGCTGCACTTGGCCATGACGTACTTTCTCTGGTCCGTCAGCTTGACCACGCCCTGGCCAGACTTCTTCAGGTGCAGCTTCCATATCAGGTGTGCCTGTGCTTCCACCACCCCAGGAGTTCATCAGAAGTGTAGCCCAGGCTCTCCGCCTTCTCTCTCCAAGCTGCCTGCTTCCGTTTGGTGTCTCGATAGAGCCTGTGTCCCTTCCTCCAGAGGTACTCGTTCTCCCCCTGAGCCATTCCAGCACTTCCCCTCATGTTCCTCTGCAAGGGAGTACTGTCTTCCTCTCTCCCTTTTTGCGTGATTGCCTCTTCCCCCTCTGGCAGGGCCTTCTAGGCCCTCATCAGCAGGGCTTTGAAGTCCTAGGTGCTGGTCCACCACACCACCACCACCAGAAGCAGCAGCAGCAGCAGTAGCAGCAGCAGCAGAGTCAGCACCAGCAGTAGCACGAGCAGCAGCAGCACCAGCAGGACCAGCAGCAGCACCAGCAGAGTCAGAACCAGCAGAAGCACAAGCACCAGGAGCAGCACCAGCAGAGTAAGCTCCAGCAGAAGCACAGCACCAGGAGCAGCACCAGCAGAAGCACCAGCACCAGCAGAGTCACAGCACCAGCAGCAGAAGAAGCAGAAGAAGCAGCAGAAGCACCACAGCAGCAGAAGCACCAGCACCAGCAGAGTCAGCACCAGGGGGTGGGATTGTGGTCCTGTCTTCTTGCCAGGGCTGGCAGGAGTAGGCACAGGCTTCCTTTTTTCCCCATGGTTGTTGGCTGAAGATGTGCCTGGCAGCAGGTCTTTCCTCTGAATGGTGACCTTCTTGCGAGCTGCTTCCCTTTATATCCGTGGGGCTGATGCAATGCATCCTTCCTGCATGTGCAGTAACACTTTGCATCCGCTAAGCATCCGCTAGGCATCCGCTAGGCATCTGTGATGCATCCGCATCATCCGCTAACGCATCCGCTCCTTCCACTGCGCGTCCGCTTCACTGTTTCTCCACGGAAGCCCTGCGGATGTGTCATCCACTTCCATCCGCTTCCATCCGCTAGGCTTCCGTTGAGCATCGCTTCACATCCTCGCTATGTCCTCCCCATGTCCGTTCCTTTCCGTTGTTGTCCGTTCTCTTTTATGCAAATTTGGGGCACTTTTGAGAGCGGATAACAACGGATGGAAAATTTGCTCGTCCGCTGTGTCCTTTTTACACATGTTTTGCATCCGTCGGCCGATGTGACCTAGCCTTTAGGCTGAGGAGGCCAAAGAAAAGTCTAATATTCTGATTCTAATTCATATAGCAGGTACTACTGTTTTCCTGTCTATCAAGGTTAGCACTTTCTAGTTTACTAAGATATGGGAATGATTACTGACAAATCTCAACCTTTCTCTTTTAGGGGAGTTTACAGTTACTGAGAAATTATTGGTTGGCTGGCTTCCTTGAACATAGACAAGATATTACATTGATTCAGTTCCTTTAGCAGCAACTTTGATAGTTTTTTCCATCTACATTCTTTCATTTTCTGTTGACTAAAGTTTATCTCATCATTATTATACATTCACGTCAACAGCAACTCAAAAACACCTACGTTAAGAAAAGCTTTTCACCCTTTCTCTCTCCCTTACTTGTTTTCTCCAACGACCAAAGTGACTTTTCCTAGTAAAAATTAGACACTTTTTTCAAGGACGGGAGAAATGGTAATGTAGCCAGAGAACACAATACACAACATAAGATTTATTGGCAAGTGCTATACAGCTTTTGCATAAATTATGTACATTCGTGACAGGAGACTGCATCTATAGAATATACGTAACTTTCATTTCTTTCTAGTGCCAAAAATGGAACTGAAGAACAAATTATATTTGATTTGCTCTAAAGATTATACATTTTTCTTAAATTCAAGAAAAGTTGGATACTTAATGAAGCTTTTTTTTACAATGCAAAACATTCAAATGAAGTCTGGAAAAGAGGAGAAATTAATTGCTTCCAAGTTCTCTTCTTGTTACTACTTTCATTTTCTGATCTCTGATCATTTCCACATTACTTGGAAGGCAGGGCTGCTTAGTGTTACACAGTTCCTTTACCCATCAGAAAAAAGTAAGAGTTTATACTAGTTATATTATACTAAAGTCAGAACTTTCTTTGCAACAAAATCCAAGGATAACCTGAGTAACACTTTACCATTCAATATTTCAACTTTTCCCTATCATGCCAAAATTCTATTACCAAACAGAAATATTGTACCATTAACAAGCACAAGTGTTAATGCACTTGTGGTTGCAATTCCAGGGCCAATATTATTATTAATAACAAATTTTATCTTCCAAATTCACAAGAGCATTCTGAATCAGAAGGCAAGAGATCCCACAAATAAACGATGCCATGAATAGGATTAAGTACAAGTGTACATGATATATTTCATACATAGACTATCGTGATAGGATTGCCACACCATAGTCAAATAAATTATACAATGCTTGTACTGAATAGTGCCTTCACATTGAATAGTTTATGCTGCCCAACCCAAACCATTGTTTGTAAGTTTAAGTAAATTAATAATTTCCTATATCTGCAATTACAGCCAGATATTTCCTAAAGGAACATATATTTGCTAGGAACATATTCCCATATTTCTGAGAAAAATTCCCTAGTTCCAAATTTATTTGTTTGTTTGTTTAGCTTATGGCATATCATATATGGATTAGCAATGTAAATTAAATTTCAACTTGATTAGTAGAATCCAATAAAATATCAATGTCACAAAAATCTATGTTCAAATATTAGTATTTCGGCCATCTAACCATTGAAGCACAGCATTATTTATATTTTAAAAAAATCAGATAGTGGGCCAGTATATGCCCTCATTTACAGTTTGATGTTGTATACTTAGGTTTGAGCCATCTGTCTTCTGTATCCTGGAAGAAATATTGAAATGTTCACGAATTCAAACAAATTCAAAACAGATGCATTTATAGCAGGTTGTTTGAATTTCAGTTTGGCAATATTAGCCATACTGAATACATCAAATGGTCCTTTAGAAACTGGTGTCATTAGGGAAAAGAAGGATGAATACCATGAACGTCCCCACTGCATGAATCAAGTAATTCCTCTGAATATTAGTTACTTTTTGTCTCCAGGCTACGTTAATTTATGTATAGGTAGTCCTCGACTTATTATCACAATTGAGCCCAACAGTTCTATTGTGCTGAGTGAGACATTTGTAAAGTGAATTTTGCCCCATTTTACCTTTCTTGCCACAGTTTGTTAAGTGAATCCTTGCGGCTGTTAAGTTAATTACATGTTAAGTGAATCTGACTTCCTTACTGACTTTGCTTCACAAAAGGTGATCTCATGACCTGTAACTGTCATAAATATGAACCAGTTGCCAAGCATGTGAATTTTGATCACATGACCATGAGGAGGCCACAAGGGTCATAAGTATGGAAAATGGTCATAAATCACTTTTTTCAATACCATTGTAACTTTGAATAGTCATTAAATGAACTGTTGTAAGTTGAGAACTCCCTGTATGATCACTTTATTTTATACTATTTCATATTTTTCTACACTGTTCTTTCAATGTTGGCTTTTTAAAAGAACCCACTGTTATTTTTCCTTGCAGGAAACTTTCTTGCTTCAGGTGGTGAATCATAAACATATGTTCTTGTACTAGCTTTTAAGACAGTTTCTCAAGTAATTTAATGGAGCTACCTGTTAGGTTTATTGTGAAACAATATCAGATACTTTATCTTCAAAATATTACTTTATTGAAGTGTTTCAAGTGTTCTCATAGGGCAAATGCTTGTATCAGCAGCTGTTTGCTTAGCTTACAATAATTCTGATTTTTTTTTTAAACACTACCAGAAGAGCAACAATGCTTCTTTTCTATTTAATTATCCCCTTTATGATACTTGGTTTATCATACATCAATCCAAAGCAGCACAATTATGCTTGGGCCATCTGCTCTTTCAGAAAAAAATATCTAATATTTTCGTATTCTCTTCAGTTTGTTCTGCAGCTGGTGTTCACCTCATATATATTTAGCATCTGTGTATGTTTCAAAATTAACATACTTGTATCATCTCATCAATAAAAACATGCTAAATAAACAAGGGCAGAAGTAGACAGTCAAACTAGCCACACGCCTTAACTCAGTGGTGATGTCTTAAGAATATATTTAATGAACTCATGACTCTAAAAAAAAGCATATTGAACATTGGAAAGTTCATACAAACAATTGCATGTAAGGGGCGTGGAACAAAAGATGACACAATTGGAGCCAATGAAAGGAAATGGAAAATAGAATTCCTGCATGATTAACACACTTAAGGGCTGCTTTCTCTATGTGGTACTTGCCAGATGTGTTGAGATGGTATTCCCTCTGAAAAATAAAGCTCCCACACATCTGGACAACATCAATTTGAGACAGTTACTCTAAAATGGCTTTACCAAGCAATGTTTTCAGGTACAGAGGACACAGAGGGACAGAGATGCTTGATGTTATTATAACTGTCATCATTATCCAGAATGAATCAGTGGTGGGATTTAATTTTTTTTATTACCGTTTCTGTTGGCGTGGCTTGGTGGGCATGACTTGGTGGGCATGGCAGGGGAAGGATATTGTAAAATCTCCATTCCCTCCCCACACCTGGGGGAAGGTTACTGCAAAATCCCCATTCCCTCCCCACCCCACTAACCTTCTTTCAGCTTTGTTCTCCTGTGCAGAGCAACAAAAGAAGACCTAGCTGATCAGCTGGGACTCAGGAGGCAGAGAATAGATGGGGACAGGGCCAGCCAGAGGTGGTATTTGCTAGTTCTCCAAACAACTCAAAATTTCCACTACTGGTTCTCCAGAACTGGTCAGAACTTGTTGAATACCACCTCTGGAGTGAATGCATAGTAGCAATATCATATATGACTTAGTTAAAGGGCTAGAAGGAATGCTCATCAAATTTGAAGATGATACGAAGGGCCTCTGGGCAGTGGACAATGCCAAAAATAGGCGAACATTGCCTTCAATATGTCTCCCACCCTTAACAGGTTTTCTTGGGAAATAGATGTTAAATCTCCAATTTAGTTAAAAGAGTCAAGCTGTGGGAGGAGACTTTAAAACTTGAGTTATCCTCATTCAATAGGGTGGTAAAATACAGTGATCTTATATGCATACACAAATGTATTTTTGTGTCCTAACGCCAGCATTCCTGAGAAGCCTAAAGGAAGAATGGGACATTTCTATTATCTCATAATTTCATTTCACCTTCCACAAGGAGAATAGAAGAGTGGTTCATTGTATATTTGGATGTTAAATCATTTGAATGGAGATCTACTGTTTTATTTTTTATGAATCATCTAGGGAGAAGGTAAAACAGCAACAGAAGAAAGAATGATTCTAGATTTAAACTTTTGTATTGAGCAATGTATGCATTTGATTTATAAAAACTAAGAAAAAAAGAATCAATGGCAAAACAAGTACAGAAGGGAAAGACAAATTATTTAGTTACTTAATATACCAGCATGTTGAGCAATCTTTTTGACCCAACGCCTGCTCGAAGAATTAGGTATTTAAGGCCTTTGTAAATGACAGATCTCTGGGGGAACACAGGCTCTCATAATTTTCATAGGTCTCAAAATGAACAGCCTGACATGTTTTCAACCTCAGTCTTTGGGGGGAACATCCAGACAAGTTAAACAATAACCGTGATACGGTAGTCAAAGTGCCATAACAAACTTACAGTACAGCTGCATCTCTGTTGGGCCCAGCCAACATCTCAACCCAGTGCTTGGGGAAGAGCCCACAGAATCATGGCCATCCATACCCAAAAATAGCTGGAAATGAGAGATGAGAATTTTCAAAGGCTTCTTCATCTGGAAATATTAAAAAAGAAAAGAAAGAGGGAAAAATATGGCTGATGTTCAAGTCAAGCCCTCATTCTGTAACATGTTTAGATTGAGGGAGACCTGCCAGCTGGGTCCTATCAGGTGTAGAAGTGGTGTTAAATTTGCAACTATGGACTCTGCCAAAGGTTGCTGGAATGAAAAAAGAAGCACATAATTGTTGGTTCCACATTTTTAGAAACATCAACACCAGCTGTTAAGTCAAACCTATTTCCACCCTGAGGCTAAATGTATAAGTCTCTTGATAGGAGGAAAGCAGAAAAGAGACAAAGCAAGACAAACTTTATATTAACAAATCTGGAAATAATTTTAAACATTTCTCTAGGTGAAGAGAGTCCAGGAAAACAAAATCATTAGAATTACCTGAAGGCAGGGGGCAAGTACCCTCAGAAAGACACTCCAGTTTAGTGGTATAAATCCCTTTCCTCCAGTCCTGACAGGAAATCCCTTGTGATACCACAACAGGCTACTTTCCAACTATTTCTACAGTGTTAAGTAAATGAAATCTTGGTATCAGGCTTCAAGAAATATGTTCTGAAACATGCAAAAGAATGATTTGCCAAAGTAAAGAAAAAGTAATATTGGAAAAGGCAGTAGGCTTCAAAACTATGTTTACTCCATTGCCTATTTCTCGGTTGCTAATCTAAGGTAAACGGCAGACAGAAGTAATTTTGGTGAGATCAACTAAAGGATTAAGGAAGTCCATAAACCATTCTAAAGAGCTAAGAAAATTATTACGGTCTGCTACTCTTGGGCTGAATCAGATAATCTTCTTGGCTTCAAAAGTATTGCAATAATATATGTAATATAAAAGTGATTCCTGACCTACTCAATCTGAGGAATCTACATTGCATTTATCTTATTAGTTTAAAAACAGTAATAATACTGCCAGCATGCACAATAAAAAGGATATTTACTTGTAATTATCACAAATTCATACAATTTATTATTTGAAGTCTAAAAATTATGGAGAATTCTTGGGATTGGTAGCTTTCTGATTGGCAGGAAAATAATCTCGTACAGGAAATTGTGCAAACTATTATAGTGGATTTAGGTTCAGGGCCAATCCCTGTTACTATATTTACTCTATTTATGCTTTTAAAAAAGTAAGCATAAAAATCTGTAAAGCTGCAATAGTTTAATAAATGAAAACTTCAGCAATATTTCTCTGGAGGACACTGTATGAGATAGAAAGCCTTCCACCTCCTCAGTGATTTCTTCCAGTTATTATATTTAGAATAAAGTGGAAAGACAAATGGAATCACTATCTGCAAATCTTTACACTATAGAATGAGTCACTCAACATTATGAAGACTTAATGACTGTTTTGTCTGCTCAGAATTATAGGATTGAATAGGTTGTATATACCTTGTTTGCTGGCTGGGGAATTCTGGGAGTTGAAGTCCCTCCATCTTAACGTTGCCAAGGTTGAGAAACAGTGCTATAAAATAACATAAATGATATGAGAAATAGACCTGCTGATTTCTCTTCTTCTTCAACACTTGGCCAGTAATTCTGACTTTTTTTATCTGCACAATGGTTTCTGGAAAACAGCATGGCATTATGCCAAAGCCTAGGAAGCAGAGCTGTCTGAAAGAAAATGATTGCAACAAGCCAAAAGCAACGCACAGCTAGCCGAGTAATGACTGTCTCTGGCTGTGTGTGTTCGTGAGGGATACCATGACCCCTTTAAACCTGTGTGCATAAATCAGAAAATTATTTATGGTTAGATGGTTGTCAGTTATAGTTTTAACCAGGACATTTGATTAATTGGAAATTCGGCCATATAATGCTACACTGACTATTTAATAGCCACTAGCTTTCCTACTTGTGATGAGTAGGTACTGTCTGTGGCTAACCAGCCCAAAACACTGAGGGGAGAATAGATTCTTTATTGCTTTCAGTTTATAATATTTACAGAACTAAAAATCCTCATGAACCAATTAATGTTACTTATTTTCAAGAGAAATACACAGCTTTCATATACTATTTTACTTACAGATCATATATTTTCCTCAGACTCTCTATTTTTTTTACGACACTATATCTGAAGAGAATAAAAGGCACTGTTAATGGAAATTAATATCTGTTTGGTTGACCCTATCACATGACAAAACTTGTCACTGAACAATCCTATAAAGAGCAGAAGTAGGAGCACATTTAATATAGTTTCTAAATATCTTTTAAACTCAGCATGAATTTAGAGAAATCCAGGATAAGTTCTTTAACAGAACATGTGGAAGGAAGAGATTCACCATAGTTCAGTACAAAATAATTGCATGGATTGGTCATTTTCATTTATGGCTATAAAGCTACAATAATTTCCCAATAATTAGTATTTGGGGTTTCCCTGAGGCTCCCATTTACTGTACTTTGGATATTAATGAACAAAACACAACGGGGAAAAATCGATGTGACATGGCTTGCATGTCTGGCTTGCAAGCTGACATATCTATCTATCCATTTATCCATCCATCCATTCACAGAGCAAAGTCAGCCAGAGGTTGTCCTATAAAATTGCTTCTCTGTGCAGATACTCAAATCACTGCTAGTGACATGACTACACTGTCTGTCCATTCAGCTGCCCATATACACAATGCATTGTTCTCAGGGCTCCTTCTGAAGGATTTGCATAGGATAGCTGGTGCCATTGCAGCTGCTGATACCAGAGCCCATGCTGATCAGATCTACCAGATACAATAGCTAGGTCTTCTGCTCTATTTATTTTACTTGCCCTGAGCTAGCACATGTATTGAGTCTGTTTTTCAGGAATGTACAATGCATATGTGGATAGGTGAGTTTTTCCTGGTGTGATGTGTTTTGTCAATGTTTAATTGTTACCTTTATCTATTCAACATCCAGAATTTTAGTTCAAGTGGGAAGCCATGTAAATCTAAACAAATAAACAATTCTGCAATGTCAACCTAGAAAATGGCTTGTTGTTATAATACTGGATTACAATGTAACATTTACAATATAAGTTCTATGTGGCATTAAAGCATACACAAAACAAAACAAAATCAGAAAATGTTGCTGACTTACTGGTAGCTGAGTATCCCAAATTCCTGCTTTTATTGCTAGCTACCATGATTCCCTGAAAAGACTGGATCCTATATTAATGTTTGCTCCAAAATATGCATTAGGGCTGATTTTCTGGCTAGGTGTGGTTTTTGTGGGGGGGAAATACTAATTGCAATCTTAACTGGGGCTTATTTTGGGGGTAGGGATTCCTGGGGCTAATTTTCTGGTTGGATCTTATTTTCAGGGAAACACAGTATTATGATTGGACAAACATATACTGTATTTTGTACCAACATGGTGCTAAACAAACTTAAGCTTAACTCCAGAGGCATGAAGTTTCCCAGGCAAGTAAAGCCCATGTCCCCACTGGCACAACGGCATTGCAAGAGGATGTAAAATTGGACAAAAAAAAAGCTTGCCATCCATTTGGGAAAAATGTGCATGCAGTCCCGTGTGTGTTACTCATTGCATACTGTTTCATTATGCTCTATCCGTTCGAGCATCCTTCCACTTGAGATTTTATCAGCGCCAAAGAAGTTTTGAGCTGCACAAAACTTTTGTGAGCGGGATGAATTTTCTGCCACGTACGACATGTACATCCAGTAGACATATACGAGGCAACAAAAGTTCTCTTCTGTAATCTTCCGTTAAACTCCGCCTTGTATCCTCTCGCATCCTTGGACATCCCCTCAACTCACATCCGCTCCAGCATGAAACAGAAAAGAGGAGGAAAACGAAAGGTACACAGAATGTCCACACAGCCAGTAGTAGCACGAAATAGAAAGGTATTGAAAGCGGATCGCATCTCGTATACTAAAGCTATTTAAAACGACAAAACGTTTGCTATATGGGATGTATCTCGGATATTTAGGATGTCTGCCAGTACTGTCATAGACAGTATAGTGGAAGCACCACCTAGCGGAAAACCGATATTTCTTTAAAAGGGGAGGAAAGGAAATCACCTGCATCTCAGTATTGAGTCCAGCCCAGCCGTGGCTGATACAGACCTCTTCACCTTTTCGTGCTTGCTCTTCCACATCATCCCATCTGTTCATCCACCCATGGATCATCACACAGTCCTTATGGTAGCTTGCGACTCATTCAACACCAGAACCAAGCCCTGTTCAGACTGTCTTCACCTTTCCAACAAGGAAAAGAAGGAGACGTTCAAACAAGCTGTGTGGGATCTGAGAGATCGGATCGGGAGAAGACATTGGAGTTGGACTTGTATGAGACAAGCCTGATGGTGGATCTGAGAATGAAGACACTCGTGCATTCCAGCACTTCATTGAGGATGCCTCCAGCCATGTTTGACCAACAACTGTAGATGATTTCTGAGGAACCCAAGGATTTAACCAAGCCAAGCACCCAACTTCCCTCAACCTGACCCTGCGATTGAAGGTGCACTGACTCTGTGGCCCACCTGGCAACTCTGGAACCACCATACAAGAAACATGCAGTGATGCCTGGAGGGGCCACACAACACCATCAGGACAAGTGATCAGAGAAAAAGTGCGTGCAGGCCACATTGAAGAATACCTGGAGGAAGCTCCTCCTGGAAAAAGTTGACAAGAACAATGGTATCAGAGGTTGGAACTTTCCCCACACTGTATGGAAAGTCCACAGATGGAAGCACATGTCCTGCCAAAGCCTCCAGCCAACTCAGGTCCTTATTACAACTACAACGGCTTCTTCAGTATCATCCCTCTTTAGCCATGGTTGCATGCTGACTACAATTAAATACATGCGATGCTTCACGCACAGGTCAGGCTTCAGATAAGCCAGGTACTACAACACCAGTGACCTCAAGGATGGGCTGGAAACGCAAACCTCATTCATGGCTTTTTCCGCAATGATACACAAGATGTGCCCTACTTCTCTGGGTGATATGCCTTCTCCACTCAGAACCATACCTCATCGAAGCCCTACAGTTTCAAGATACCTCACCTTGATAAAGAGAGGTGCGTGGTACAAAGGCGTGATAGCGAGGGACTGGTGCCCATAGACAGTGTGTCCACACGCCACCCAGAGTATGTTGAAAGAGAGAGATGAACTTCTCCTTTTGTACAAACCTTGAATGCGAACTTATAATGGCCGTGTCCAGGGTATCCTTATACTATGCGCCAACAACCAGCCAGAGTCTATCATACAGGCCACAAAGCGACTCTCTCTGTTGAAACCAGGACTTTCCAGCATACGTGGAGTGACCTTGTGCTTATCTCCACCATTTGCACAATATTGATTAAGCTCTCTCAGTTGTGCACCGCTTACTATGCAGCCAGCTTTGAATGCTTCTCCCAGTGGTTTCTGCACACGCTATAGAGAGTGCTTGTGAAATGAAATGGCTCATACGCGATAAGCTGTCAACTGCACCACTACAACCGACAGAGAATTATATCGTGTGACCATGGTGATAGGTAGAGCAGAATCAACGTGAATTGAAGTTGAAGATAGGAATAGGAAATGATAGAATAGAATAAGTAGAGTTCTTTATTGGGCCCCAAGTGGTGATTAGGACACAACAAGGAATTTGTCTTGGTGCAAATGCTTTCAGTGTACCCATAAAGAAGGAAACTCAAATTTGTTATCAAGAAATCAGGAACTCGATACCTCAGGGAATTCCAACTCGATGGAAATAATAAGTCATAGAGTAGGCAAGGCCTCCATACGAAGATCTATAGCCAAACTCAAATGTGAAAGTTGACGTAGAGAAGCGCGAAAAGAAATCCCAATATTTAAATCGTTAAGATACAAGCCGGACAAACCGTTATCATCCACACTGGTGCGTGCGTAAACAAGTCTCCGCGCAGCTGGAAGTGCGAGTATGGATAGTGGCAAAGAGCAGAGGTAGTGAATATGAGAAATGGTGTTTAAATAAGTTGGATGAAAGTCTGTCCTCTTAGATGCGGGACTTTGAACCTCAGTTGTTGGCTCATAATAAAACTCTGATTGAATGGCATTGGTCTACATATATTATTCCGTCTTTTTGTAAGTTTCGACCGCCACAATGCTAATCATCCTAGTGAGTTGTTGGAACCCAGCGAAGGCGAAAAGGAAGGCCGGTTAAATATGCTATATGCAGACTCTTGTGTGTCCTATATTCCCATATGAAAAATGCTGCCAAAATCCTTATTGATTCTATGGGAAATTAACAAGTTTATCTAACATTATGATCTAATGTTGAAGAGCGTTTTCCGATGCCCATTATGGTAATTAATGATAGTGGAGCAGACTAGAGTGAGCTCTATGGGAGAATACTCCATAAACGTTTAAACCAAAATGTTTTAATAAATGTTGCATAACTATGAGCCCTCCCTTCCCTCACCCACTGGAGTTCTTATATGTCACAATATCCAAGCAGCATATGCGCTATACCCATCCAGCCCACAATACCCCTTGATCTCACTTGTTACCCAAACTTAACATCTTCTCCAATCAAGAGACAAGGGCCCTGTATCCCTTACCCTGTAATCCCTTAGCGAGACTATCTCATAAATTATCTGACTATGCCACAAGCATGCAAAAGAGTGACAGCCTGTGTGTTTTCATTCTTTTGTAATCCCATTTCCCTCTCAATCTTTAACTCTCTACAGAAGCTTTTATCGTGCTGCTCTAGAACTGACAGAATACAAAACGAGTTAAGTGTGAGTGATAAAAGAGGTAATAGAACACCAATAAGAAACCTCTCGGAAGCTCGCTATGGAGAAGATCGACAAGTTATATCTAATGACATCACCTTGGCTCTCACTCACTGTAATTACATCTGTCTTTAATGAATTTTGTACTGGTTTCATAGATGTATACATCGTTTGCTATAGACGCTGTTAGTAGAGAAAGGACATAAAGCTAAGATAAGTGTATACTCAACAGTATAGACTAGTGATCTTATGAAGCAAATAGAATAATAGACTCCATAATCATAGATCACAGGGCCGTGTCTACACCAAAACTCTTAGGCGTGCCCTACAGGGTCTCAGATGTGTCTCATGTTTTGTTGGCCATGGCCCCATTTGATTTCTGAGTCACTCTGAGCATGCCCCTGGGTTTAGCGAAGGGGGGAAGTCCCAATTACATCACGATGACACTGCCGTGATGACATAAGTTTTGGACAATTCCTGATCAAGCATTGTTAGATCTTTCCTTTCCTCTCATCTCCCTGCCTAATTGTATATTCCTTCCTCAAAACATAGCAATATACGAACATTTTTAAATAATTGTTTGTCGAATGGACTTGTTTCAATCGCCCAGTTTACACTTTAATCAATTCCTACTCTGAAGTTTCCCAGTTCGAGATTTCAAATTACATATTTAACTCCATTATTTGCTAAGTCTTTTTCAGCATATGGAATTTCCAAAAACAATATGTTAGCATTGGATCAAACTATCGGTGCCATAAACACATCTTGACTGGAATAGAATTACCAAACTACTAGAAAGGACCAGAAAACAGCGAAGATTATAAACAAAGGCCAGCAACTAATTACTTGTTCTTGTTCTACTGACAGGGATTCCTACCCTTCTTTCCAGGAAAGATTAATGGGAAGCACCAGCTGCACAGGAAATTTATTTTGCTCTGAGTAAACCTGTTTTCTAGAATTTTGCTTTTTGGCAAAAAAAACTGCAAAAACAAAACAACCCATGCTCCTAATTTGTTTCAAAGAATCAGATGACAGGACTTTTAATTTCTCTTCAGTGCTTTTTGTTTTTTTTTAGAATATGAAGTGGTTTAACAACAGATTAGTAAGGAAATAATTATGCCAAGGAGTGCATATGGGTAGATGAGCAGTTTTCACGCATTACTTAATGAGATGATGGGACTTCGACCACAGGTACAAACTAATGCAACCTTACTGATAAAGAAAGTTTCATCCCATGTACATTATAATACAAAATGGCTGGTGTTTCAAAAAGTCATTTATAATCCCACAGGAGTTATCTTTAATTTACTTTCCCATCAACTATATTTCTAACACACTTGTAAAATCCAAAGTCTAAGCGCTGAACACAATCCACAGATAAACCCCAAACATTAACCTGCAGTGACAGTGCAACTCAGTGATAAAGCTAACCTTACATTCACAAATACCACTTTGAATTTTGAGAAATTGCTCCTTTGGGACTTTATTGGAAGAGCTGCTTTAACCTGCTTTCCTTCTTCATTACATTTGACAAGAAGGCACATTGACATAAAATTTTACAGCCTCCACCCCTGGATAAACCTTATTTGTTTTTTTTTTTATTGGCAAAAAGAGTTTCAGGGCAAGCCATGAGGATTCCCTATTGTCCTATCTTTCTGTCTGTCACTAGCCTCTAGGAAATGGACAAAACACCAGTTGTTTCTCCTGAACAGTGTGGCAGTTACAGGTTGGGAGATGTGGCATTGCCCTTCCTAAAGTCCTTTCAGCATAATAGGAGTTTTTTCTGTAATTTAAAACTGTACTTTTTTAAATATTTGTTTATGCATTGTATGCATGCCATGAGACTTAGATCTGCTTAACATCCTTGTAGGACAGGAAGGTCAAGATATCAAATTCCATCAGAGACAATCCACAGATGTCCTTCTTTTCTCTCTGTTTAAATAAAAGGTTAAATTTTATTGCACAAAAAGAAAATGTATTCTCAGAAAACACTGACAAAGATGGAAGGAACTGCTCTTACTCACTGACATTTCCTTCACTTGTTTGAACTTTGACCTCTGATGAGAGGTCGCTGAACCTCCTCTCCACTTTCATTATGTGCTTTTTTTGCACTGATACTGGGCAATTCAGATATTGTTGGGTCCTCAGACTGAGTTTAATCTTCGCGAGGAGGCAGGGTGGACTTTGTCGTGGTCCTTCCTAAGCTCTCATAATGGGCTGGTTCCCCTTTTCCAGTGTGCTAGTTCTCGTAGATGAGGAGGTGCTCTATTGGGTGGACTCGCAGTATGACCCCAAATGTAAGAAATGAGCCTATCTACAAAACAGAGGATGATGTGTATCATGGATACCGCTAGTTTCTGTAAAGAGCTGACTCTCCCATTCACAGTTGTGTGTGTTGAACAGATACTCCTTTCAAAATACTGAAGTACCTTGATAGTTAGTAGTCAGGCACCAATGAACTACAGTTGTATACGCATGAATATCCACTATTCCGGTTACTTCAGAGGGATCTTGGGGAACCTGTATCAGTTGGATTGATGTGTGATTGCCGCATGGAATTTGACTTATGGAGAGGACATGCTGTAGACCTAGTGTCTCAGGCGACTGGTGACTGGTCTCTAGCCAATGGTGGATGCCAACTAGAGGCAGTATTTGGTTGGTTCCGCAGTGCACCTGGGGGTAGGAGCTGCTCGGGATGGCACGCCTGTAATGGGCCCCACCAATGAGGACTATCGTGGTGGTGTCCGATTATATAAGTTTATGTATGCTATCTCTGCCGGGCTCATGCCTGTAGGTGGAAGAGCTGTATCAATAGTCTCTGCTGTAGAGTGATCGGATGTCCTGGTGTACTTTTCATAAAAGTTATATCCTACCGTCTTGTAGTCTATATGAGGTCTATGTAGAGTGGGCTGTTTGAAAGCCTGGAAAGAAGCGAATAGTTTGGATGAAGATTAATTGTGGACAGATATATATTTGAATCATTGTTAAAATTATTAACTCAGTTAACAGAGACGTGTAACCTACCTGATTAGCTTCTATGCTTCCTCTCTCTCTCTCTCTAGTTGTCACTAGGTTAGTCATGTGAAAGCTTTGAATTAGCAGGTCCAGCCTAAAAAAATTGTTTTGACTCAAACCTCACTAGAGGTGAGGATGTGAGAAGTATTCATGCAGGTTTGACCAATTAGAGAAAGACTGATTAATATGTTGAATAGTATAGCATGATGAAGGATTCAGCTGGGCCTTGAGGGTTGTGCAGACAATACCCGCTGTTCATGTGTTTGTATCATACATATGCTATTCCTTTTCTAAAATGCAAATCGCTCATAAAATGAAATATGCCTTTATACCTCGATTAACGGTAGCCGTGTACTGGGCCTCAGGATACCACTGTGTCCCTACCATCTGAAGCAGAATACATCCGTAGATCTCACGTAGTGGTGTGAAAGTGGTTCTTCTTGTGTGGTTAGTAATGGAGGAAATAAAGGAAAAAATTATTGTCGCCTTGTGGTGACCCAGGTCTGAGAGAGAAGAATCATATGTATTCCATTGGTTAGTGTCTGTAGTGCGCTCCTCGCGTAGTGTTGGTGCAATTGTCTTGGGTTTCTGGGAAATCCTCGAGCTCACGAACGGATTGTTGGACCCAGTGTGGCTCTGGCCCTCCAGTCTGTCTCTCTGCCGATTCCTGTGGAGCTGCGCGTGAGGGCTAAGGAAGCGGAGGAGCCTTGGGTGGGTCGTGGCTCAAACGGTGGTTGTCTGTACTGGTCATTCTACGTGGTCATCGTTGCTTTGTCAGTGTTCTATAGCCTCTTCAATATCACTTGAAAATTTGTGAAAAGGACACTGCCGGGCTCTCTCCTTCCACGTGTCCCTTTCTGACTTTGCCATTTGGAAGGCTTATTTTAATGTGCGTGTAGTTGGAGCTGGTGTCGGGGGAGCGGGGGGGTAGAATCTAGTCCACTCCCTGACCGTGGCGCATGGCCTTCTCAAGACACTAACTTCTAGATATACCCATGAACAAAAGATACACGTAGTGCTCTTGTAGTAGCGAATGTCTCCATTGTCTAAGGAAATCTTCCTTTGAAGAGAGAATCCTGGCTGTCTTGATAAAGCCTGTCTGAGGAGAGAGAGTGTAGTCAAAAGAGGTTAGGTGCTCCTACATTTCAATGAACTACCAAATGGTATTAGGATGGCGGATCTCACCACTCCAGGTGAAAGCTGCACTTTGGCCATGACATTATCATCTACATCCGGTCAGTGAGTCTTGACATAGTCGTATAATCTTCTGTCCCAGTAATTTTCTATTCATATAATATGTATTATTGTAGTACTAATTGCATTACTTATACCAGTATATATGAAATGCTGACTATAGTGTTCAACAACTCACATCCTAGGCGTATATATATATTAAGTTAACTATCTTGCCGCAGATGTAGCCCTGGATCTCTTGCCTATGTCTCTTCCAAAGCTATTGTCCCCGTTGTTTTATTGCATTTCGCTGGTTGCGTACGAAGGTAGAGCTCATGTGTGGCCTCTAGTGCTCTCCGAGAGGCCGTAGCTCGTTTTCTCCTTCGTTTGGCCATGGTTCCAGCAACTTCCTCCCTCATTGTCACTCACGTCTGAATAGAAGAGGTGATTCCTGTTTGTGCTCTCTCTCTTCGCATTTCTCCTGTTCCTCCAGTGTAGCTCCTCTATCCTCCCTCTAGGCTACCGCTGCACCATCTCAGCGCGCTTGAGTAGCTTATCCGGAATGTCGGCTCGCCTTAGGTAGCCGGAGGCAGTGTTTGTGAACTTCAGCGATGAGCTCTTGAGGTGTCTCTCTCTGGATAAATACCTGGGGTGGGGTGGGGCTGGCTCGTTGGGTCCATCCACTCTGGAGCCACCTAGTCCTAAGTTCCTTGAATCGTGATGGAGTTTGATGTTGGTATAATGGGCCCCTGTGTGATTGCCCTTGTGGGTTTTGTTGTCGGGATAGCTCCCACTCAGCGGAGGTGAGCTAGAGTGCCTGTTATCCAAACTCTCATGGGTCAATTTTTTGTAGTCGAATGCTTTTCCAACTTAAGGCACGCTGATCGACTGTTTAGTGCAACAAGCTTGGGTTATAGGGCTTAGACAGTGAGTAGATAGGCCCTATGCCAAAGTTCTTTAGCAGCTAGCACTCCAACCAGCACAAGCAGATGAGAGAAGCACCAGTTCCCAGCCACCGAAAACCAAGCCACCCAGAGCACCACCAAAACATGGGGACAGACCCACCGCCAATTCCCCCTATCCAGACCCGGCCCAACCCCACATGCCTCTCATGAAGGACAACCACACAAGCCGCCACAGCAACAAGCAGACCAGCATTCCGGCTGCTTCAGCTCCAGCATCATGTCCAGGCGCACCCACTGGACCCCCAAATAAACCAGCGCTGCACATAATGCAGAGTCGACCAGAAGCGCCCGCGGAAATTCGAAGCCCAGAGTAAAACCAAGTGAGTATCTCCACGGGTGGTCTCAACCTGTCCTTCGTTGCCAGCGGGCCTCGACGAGAATCACGATAGGCACAGGCGTTATCTCTTAACTCCTTCGGCCATGAAACTTGTAACGAACACCCATGATCAAGTGGTTTTAATTACCCGAGAGCTGATTCCCCAGGTGTGCTGCATCCGATAGTCCTCTCCTAAGACCTAGGAATGACCCAGCACAGCAATAAATGCTGCAAGCTCGATAGCTCTCATTCACACAACCATTATGTCCTACGCCCACTCATGACATGACGACACGGCTATAATTGAGCAACTAGTTCTCAAAATCATCAGACGCCATGAATTACCCAACCCTCGTGTCAAACCCAAGGTGGAATACGCTCTATCGAAACCTGCAAGCACTAACTGTCGATCGCGCATATATCATAGACAAATACCTCCGTTCACCCCAAAGCCTTGGTTAATAAAAGGTAGCAACGGAACTAGCAAGTCCCCAGTCAATGCATCCGCAATCATCCGAATTGTACAATCATCCTCCTACATCTATAATGCCAATACATACGCGCTTATGCCACCTCACCGCGTATGCACATCCCACGCCTCTCCTGAGCTTACCTTATAGTGTCTACGTCCGCCTCGACATCTGCCTCACTCCCGCCCTCACGCCATCCCCGCTCCCTTTCCGCTACCCTGTGTAGTATTCCGTGCTTTTCATCGAGAGATAGATTCCATGTCTCCCATAGAGACACTCCTTTCAGATGTGCTGTCAATCTGCGCTATGTGCCCGACAGCATCTGCCATGGTCCTGAGTCCCTAGGCGTGCGAGTGGGACCTCCGCCTCGTATACACCTTCCCAAGAATGCTACTTAATAACTTATATGGTTGCATTTACGAATCCCCGACCATACACTCGTAGGCCTACCCTATACTCACGTTCTATCGTTCCTGTTAATAACCTAAATACACCGAGACCTATATATATATACTGTATATAAATATTTCAGCTAGGCCTCTTTTCAAACCACAATTTTTGAAAGAACCTGGGAAGATCCTCAACAGTACAATGGGCAGAACAATATAAAGCTCTTCTATAGAGACATTAACTTTATGAAATGCTAACATTTCTTTAATGTAGGAATCCCCAAAGATGGTGATCTGTGAAGTTAATTATTCCATTTAGGTCTCAGTGTAATGTAATTTGAGTTGTCAGTTAGTCTGCTGCTCTGAATAAACCAAGGAAAGATTAATATGCAGATAAGTTAAATTTTATCCATGTAAGTAGCTAGAATTATATACCATTCAGTTGACTCTGACTGTGTTTTACTCATAAGTGGCCTAGACTTAGAATAGAATAGTAACAGANCAAGAATCATAAGGTACAACACTTAATGATAGGGTACAATAAGGGTACAATAAGCAATCAAATCATACTAGGAAACAGTCAGTATAAATCGTAAAGATACAAGGATAAAATAAGAAAACAAATTGATTCTGCAAAATTTGGTGGAATGTGGTTTTTATTAAATAAACATAAAAACATAAATATTTTATATTAGTCAGTATAAAAATTTAAACTACTCCCAACTATATTTTTGACATGCTCTTAATCTATGGGAGTTTGTAGCTTGGTTCCTTGAAAACATCAAACCTTCAATATCCAGCATGTTTTAAACTGAATTTTGATCTGGATGTTTGGGGGACATGGGCAGTTTATTGGTTCATGATCCTCATTGAAGCATAGGAACAGGAATTAATGGAAGACTTCACAATTCTATTCGAACTGTGGTTAACTAGAAGATATTATTCTACTGGTGATCAATCTGTACTCACTGCACAGTGCTATAATAACTTTTCTACTGCATTTTTCATGTAGCCTGTCATTATGATTCAAAATTTATAAAGCTTGCTTTACAAATGCATTGTATGCCACAGTGTGAAATGAATTTCAACTGTGGTATGGGTTCCCCCGCCCCCCAAACTTTATTCTTCCTCCATACCCAAAGGGAAACCTTACATCTTCAAACGTTTCTGAAGGTTAAAACAATTTTATGCTGTATATCTCTCTATTCATGCCAATGTTTTTTCAAGAACGTTTGCAATGGAGAGATTGTCTTTGCAATCACGTTGCAAATCTTCTGCTTTTAAAAGTGGGCAAATCATGGACTAAGTTGAATTACCCCTTCCATTTTTAAGGGAAGGAAGGATAGTGTTGAAATGTGAAAAGTTTCTTGTAGCCATTTTAAAACTTTACTTGAACTACTTAATTTCCTGATAAGTTTTTTATGCCATTTTAAATCTTAGAAACAAACTATAGATCACAAAGAAAACTCACCCTTTGAATTCTATATGCAATGTATTAAAGAAGCACAACTTTGTACTGAGAATGTAAAGATTCACACATTCAAATTATTAAATAGGAAGCTTGTAGGGTAAATTGGGGATAATTACTCATCTTTAACAGTGCAGTTGTGAGCTTAAAATGGAGATGAGAACTAAATCCTTTGGAAGAAACATGGAAAATCATTTTAATAAGTTAACCTTTAATTGTATGAAATCTGATCAAAATAAAGTAGTCATATATCCTTCTGAACAGCTGGTATAATGTAACTTCCATATGATAGGCTGTTCAAATCCAATTTAATAAATGGGAGTTATAAACAGGGAAAGCAGAGACTTGGATGTTACCCATCAACTCTTGGAGTACAGGCAGACCAAATTTATATGGTCATAAATTTCTCTACCACAAGCTATAAAGAAAAAAAAAATCTGTGTCTCAAACATTTTTGAGAGTAAACTGGATTTAAAATAAAACCAGAAATTTAAGCATTAGCCAAATCCTGCTAGCATTCATAGAGCTTGTAGGAATGAAAAACCCAATTTTATTTCCAGAAAAATAGATCAGGAGTAAAATTATTTTACATTTCTATTAGTAAGATGCATGCTTTTTAAAAACATTAAATTATTTATACACTACACTCTCATCATCAACTTTATCACAAAATTACCTCAAATGGTCTAACTTAAGGCTACACTGGCAGAGGTCACACTGGCCAATGGATGCAAAATGTATGCAAAAAGGACACAGCGGACAAGCAAAATTTCAGGGGTGGCTCCCTCTGTTGTTATCCGCTCTCAAAAGTGCCCCAAATTTGCATAAACAGAATGGACAACAACGGAAAGGAAGGGGGTAGTACATAGCGAGGATGGAAAGCGGATGTTCGTAGGAAGCCTAGTGGATGGAAGCGGATGACACATCCAAAGGGCTTCCGGGGTAGGATAGCGAAGTCGGATGCCTCAACGTGACGCCTAGGTAGGATGGATAGCGGAGCGTAGTGGATACAAAGCATTCAGTGCGCAATCGCCGGGAGGATGAAGTGGCGTCAGCTCCGCGAGAAGTATAAGCTCGCGAGGCTCGCAAGCAAGGGTCAGCATTCAGTGAGGAAAAGACGTGCTGCCAACAGACATGCTGTGTTATAGACACCATGGTTCAAGCAGTCAGGGAAGAAGAGGAAAGAGCCTGTGCTAATGCCTGCCAGCTCCTGGCAAGCAAGGACAAAAGCCACCATCACCACTCCCTGTCGCTGACTCTGAAGCTGCTGTGGTCTGCCTGTCTGCTGCTGCTGCTGCTGCTGTGGTGGTGCTCTTGGCGTGTTGCTGCTGCTGGGTGCTTCTCCTGCTGGTGCTGCTTGGCTGGCTGTCTCCTGCTGTGCTGCTGGTGCTGTCTCTCTGGTTGCTGGCTGGGTGGTGTTTTCTCCTGCTGTGGTGCTGGCTGCTGTTGCTGCTTGCTGGATCGCTGCTGCTTGTGGTGGACGCAGCCCCAAGGCCCTCAAAGCCCTGCTGCTTGGAAGGCCGCTGAAGGCCCTGCCAGGAGGAGGAAGAGGGTAAGCGGCAAGGGAGAAGGGAGAGAGGAAAACAGGTCACTCGCATCTTCAAGGATCACTGAGGATGAGTTGTGCTGGAGACTTGGCTGAGGGAAGAACGGAGTACCTGTGGAGAAAGGGCCCAGGCGCTCTATGCGACACCAAAGAGGAAGCAGGCAGCGTGGAAGAGACAGGAGCCATGAGAGCCTGGCCTAGCAGCTTGCAGAATGTGGCTCCTGGGATGGTGGAAGCACATGCATCCTGGTATGGCAAGCCCTGCACCCTGAAGAAATCTGGCCGGCGCCGCTAGTCAAGCTCACTGGGACGCTGGAGATGTATGGTCATGGCCAAGTGGCAGACTTCGCTGGGAGGGTGAGGTCACGGCAACCGGAGGAGCAGCGCCCTGCCTGTCAGCATCCCCTCAGACAGCGCGCTGCCAGCAGACAGCCACTCCTCACTTCCAGCCAGTGAGAGAAACAGCTACCATGGTCCAGGCCAGGTGGTCGTTTGGAGGGCCCCGCACAGCCAGAGAGCCGCTCCTGACAGCTGCACTCCCCATGCCAGATAGGACAGTGGAAGAGTCCCCTGGTCTCAAAGTGGAGCAAGAATGAACAGAAGGCAGAGATCAAACCGCACAGCCACGCCCAGCTTCACCTCCAGAAGAAAGCAGGCAGAGAGGCAGGACTGGAGGGCCAGAGCACACTGTCCTGCTGGAGATTCAGGAGACACGATCAACGACAGCAGCAGATTTCTTCTCTCTCAGCCTGGTCCAACAGCAATATACAATGCCTCGAACTGCAACCCCTTCATTGCACGTAACTGAGCCAGAACCCTCATGGGACCTGCCTGAGGTGCCGGCAGTAAACCGAGGGTGATGAAGGAGAAAATGCACAGAACCTGAGTTGTTACCCGTGTTCACTTTATCTTGGCTTAAGACACTTTACTTGGTTCATTTTGCTTTTTTAATAAAGTCATACACAGCTTTACTTAAAACAGTTGTTTATGAAAGGGTTATCATTGCTTCCACAGCACTTGGTTCATTTTATTTACTTAAATGAAAGTGTTGGTGAAAACGTTTGAAAAAATGGGTTAAGGCCGTTTGCATTGCTGTGGGATAGGTAAGGATAGTTGTGGGATGGGTAATGTGATAGCTGTGGATGGGTAAGCAATAGATTGTGGGATAAGTAAGGATAGCTTGGGGATGGTTAAGGATAGCGTGTTGGGGATTGATAAAGCCTCGCAGTGCAAGCAATAGTGGGACACGTATGGTCCACCCTCCCAGCTGCCACGACGATATGGCCCTTTTTTTTATCAATAACAATTTTTATTTCCATGGGTGATCAGACACATTTCAAATAAAACAAAGCTCTTTAATTAATGCCGGCTATTCATTTAGGGACCACTCACATACATGGCACCAATCTCACTCAGTGGTCATGAGGACAGGCTCAAGGAGCATCCATTAATGCATCTACCATCCTGTTTTGGCCACTGCCACTGGGCTGCCAGCTGGGGAGTTTCACCAGTGTTTCAGGCAGGCTTGCGCTATTTGCTTCCCTTCACGTGAAGCTTTGGTTGGGGCCTTGTACATGCCACGAGCTGTCCTATAGGATTGTCGTCCTTGGCCTCCATTCACGTCAGGGCCTCCATGATCCCATTCCCGTTCTGACGGTCAACAAGTCTGTTCTGGCAACACTGGGTTAGTGGTGCCGCATTGAGATGGTGCAGGATGCAGCAAGCTTGCCATGATGCTCCTCACAGTCCGCTGGGTGATGCTAGTATGGTGGTAGAAATCACCTGGAAGCGGTGTGTGGCGCAGGATCGCTCAAGGGCATTCTTCTCAGCCCACGGGGTCCGTGCTTGCCTCCTGGACAGCCTGAGTTCGAAGATCCTCTGCTTTCACGGGTGAGGTATCGGAACTGTAGGGCTTCATGAGGGTAGGTTCTGAGGGTAGAACTGCGCGTCCATCACCTCCCCACGACCTCTGCGCTTTCCACGGATGAAGTAGGTGGCAATTTGTGTGTCATTGGGTAAGGGCGGGGTCTGGATCTGAAAACACCATGATGACGGTTGCGTTTTCCTGCCATCCTTGAGGTCACTGGCGTTGTATACCGGCTACTGAAGCAGACCCATTGCCTGAAGATCGATGTACATGACTTGTAGTCAGCATCGACCATGGCAAAGAGGATGATACTGAAGAAGCCTCTTGTAGTTGTGTATAGAGGACGCCCTGAGTTTGGGTGAGCTTCCTATCTATGGATCCAATGGTGTGGGAAGTTCCACTCTGATAAACCACTGGTTCTGCAACTTTCCTCCAGCTTCTTCAGTGGTGGGGCGCATACTGCGGAGGAGCTTTCTCGCATGTAGTTCTTCATGATTGGCATGCATGCACCAATATCTATGACACCACTTTGCTGATGGCTGGATTGTGTGGCACCTCTGTCCGCGCATACCTGCAATGTTTGCTGTAACGTGGTCCAGAGGCCGGTGGCGGCAGAGTTCCAGTGCCCTCACCTTGCAGTTCCAGGGTCCAGAGGCTGGGGCGGAAGTTGGTTTGCTTTGGCTTGGTCAAGCCTGGTTCAGAACGCTCAACAAGTTCGTTCAAACATCATGGCTGGTGGGGCATCCTTTATGAAGTGCCTGGAATGCACGAGTGTCTTCATATTCCTTCAGCTCCACCATCAACTTGTCATACGTCCAAACTTTCCACTAGTTGCCGCACTCATACTTCTCCTGATCCATCGTCGGAACTCCACAAGCGAGCGTCTTTTTGGATTGTCCCCTCTTCATCCTTGAATAGAAAAGGTGGAAACAGTTTGAAGAGGGCTTGGTTCTGGTGTTGAACCTGATGGCAAGCTGCGCATACAGGGTGTGTGATGATCCATGGTGGAGATTAATGGAAGTGATGTGGAAGAAGGCAAAGAGCAAGGGTGAAGGTAGGTCTGTGTAACAATGAATCGAAACACTCACAGCTTGTGCTTGGGACTCTAGATGATTGATCCGGGACCGGTGTTTTTCTCACCTCATTTTTAATTAGGAAATGTCGGTTTTCCAAAACAGGGTGTCCTTATCCAACACGATCCACTCTTCTAGTCGCATGAGATAGCTCCAGACATCCTAATTCCAAGATACACATCCCATAATGAAGTTTTGGTGCGCGTTTTTAAATGCTTTATAATTCGAGATGCATACCGCTACATCTTTCAATGTTCGTGCTAAGGACTAGATGCTGTGGTGGATTTCCGTGTACCCTTTCATTCCCTCCTCTTTGCCGCTTTCAGCTGGAGCGGATGTGAGTTTAGGGGACTTGCCAGAGGGGATCCGAAGGAATACAGCACGAAAGAGATGTAATGATGACAAACGGCACAGTAGATGTTTTGTTGCCCCGTATATGCGCGGCAGATGTACATAGACTGTGTAACAGAGAAACGACGGCTGGATAAGTTCATCCGCTCAAAAGTTTGTGCAGCTCTTCAAAACTTTTATGAGTGATGAAATAGGCGAGTAGAAGGATGTTTGACGAGATAGCGCGTAATGAAACTACGGTACGCACGTGAGTACAAACGTCGCAGTCACGTTTTCCAAATGGATGGCAGCTTTTTTGTCCGTTTTAACATCCTCTTTGCATCCGGTGGTGCAGTGGGACATGAGCCTTTCAGAATATGTCTAAAAATCAGGAACCACTAACTCCTCAGCGAATCTGAAATTTGCTGAAGGGGGGGCTGCTAACAGTGCTATTAGCTGTATTTGGCAAGTAAAGATTGGACAGTGGTGAGGTTTTGGGATGGGGAAGGGTTGTGTGCTTTTGTTTTTGAGAGCCGGTGTTGGTTGTAGATGGAGTGTTGTGAAAGCGATGAGGTCTAGGGGTGCTGGCTGGCTGGCGGAATATATCTATATTTGGTATTGAGGGAGAGCATAATACCTTGCAGGGTTATAGCTTTATGTTTTTATGTTTGATGCGGGGCCCTGTACCGTGGTTTACGCTAGGTACTTTGTGCTCTTGACGGTAGAGACGGGGAGCAATTTCTTCTTGCCAGTTTTACGACTGGATTGCGGCAGAGGTTTTGTCCGACTTGTTTTTGGGCCGGGACGCTGAGAACTGCGTTGCAGCACTGCGTATTTCCATTCGGATTATTGGTAAACAAAGGAGAGGGCGGCTGATCCGCGAGCAAGCGTATTTTGTTGCAATTGACTCTAGTTCGGGATATCTGTCCGTTCAGTTAATTGAATAAAAAAGAAGAAAGGAGCTTGTAGATGGTTGTTAAGCCCGCACTGAAGCAGCGAAGAGATCTAACCCAGAGCAAACAAATCCTTCTTATAAGTCGAAAATGGATGAGAAAACTGATTAAACTTTATTATGTGGGCTTAATCAAGCTAATTGGTTATGGTGGGTGCTGTGTGTGCGCTGGGTGGGGATAATTGGGCTTAGGGCGTTTAAGGGAAATGGATGTTCTAATTGTCTGAAATGGATGACTAAAAAGGTATATGAGGCTTTTCTCACATAAATTGCTTCTTTTGCAATGTTATGAAATTACAATTAGGTATAGAATGATGTAGAATATATGATCTTTACAATT
>BHFT01025345.1:0-38196 GCA_004320025.1 Laticauda laticaudata | reverse complement strand
GATAGATAGATAGATAGATAGATAGATAGATAGATAGATAGATAGATAGATAGATAGATAGACAGACAGACAGATTAATTGATACACATGCAGCTAATGCCAAAGGGAGCCAGACAGTGAGCCCAATTTACCTGCAGACCGTAATGAGATTCCGTCTCTCAACGGCTGCGTTGCGGGCATAAATGCTCTTCCTTCGAGAAGCAGCGTTGAGACCCCCGAAGTTGAATGACGCCATCTCTCCGGCGAGAGCAAAGCAGACTTGTCGGCGCCTTTGTTCCAGAGGAGAGGGAGGGCGGGAGGGGGCTTACTCGACCGCCACCGCTTCTTTTCAGGTCCAGATGCCACTTCGCGAGGAGATGGGTAACTTTCTTTTTACTCAGCGAGTCACGGGAGTTCCGCGACCGTCGCTCAGCCGCCCCCTCACCTCCCTCCTCCTTTAAGGATGAGCTCCCAGTCAAAGGGCCCCTCACAAAATTCCTTGCAGCAGCAGCAGCAGCAGCACAGCAGCAATAACAGAGACCGCAGAGCACCGGCTTCTCCAGCCAATCCAGACGGCGAAAGGGCGGGCCTTACACGGGGATGCGTTTTTGAGGACCGGCTCGCGACTTCTCCGGCAACGGAAGCGCCTGTCAGGTAAGCAGAAACCGAAGTAGATCGGGGGTCTTCGGATGGGCTGTGGGAGGGGCTAGCGTCCTTCCCGATACGAAGGGTATCTCACGACGGTTGCTTCTCCTCGCGCCCAGGGTTCGTAGAGAAGCGTTTTGTTAGTGCCCGAGTCATTGTTTTGGAAAATGTGCAATGAGGGCGTAGCGATAGAAATCCATGAAACATACAGAGAGGAACCCCCAATATATTCTGCTTTATGGTATGCAGCGCGGAAATGCCGCCGGGAGAGTAAGAGATATACAGATCTAATACGGTTATCGCTCTACAGTTTTCTGCGTGTATCCAGTATTGCAAGCTTGTATTGCAATAGAATAGAATAGAACAGAACAGAACAGAACAGAACAGAACAGAACAGAACACCATTATTGTCATTGCATTCCACGAATACAATGAAATTTGAAAGCTGCTCCAGCACAGTGCCCCCAACACCACATCACAATCATACTACAGAGTATTTAAAACAACAATAACAACAATAACAATATAAAAAGCAGGACTGAATACACAAATGCACCGTTTAATTCAAGACAATTACTGCCTTGGAAAAGAAACTGATTCTCAATCTATTAGTCCTCATTTTAAGACACCTTAATCAAAATATGAATGTCCAGGATGAGAACAGTCTGGAGATTTTAGTGTTCTAGAGAGGAATCTGGTCTTCGTAATCTCTTCCAAAGAAGAAAGAGAGCAACCAATGATTTTTTTGTGTGCTATGTTTATAACTCTGTAAGGCTGTATACATAGAAAAAATAAAGACCCTCTCATTTCTGTCCCACAAGGATTCTTATATAATTTTCTTCTGTGATTAAAAAAAAATCCAATCTCGCCCGCAGCCATGAGATCTCCTGATGGTCTCAACCAGGTCTTAACCTGTTTAGATTTTTTTTCTCCTATTTCTTTCTTTTTCTCCTTTTTGTTTTTTCAGCCAATTTAAGTACTATAATAAGATTCAGGTTCTTAAAAAAAAACTGGGATCCCAGAACCTCAAAGCATTAACCATATTTATTCTTGCATATAATTTGTAGTCAAGAATACTGCCTCATTATAGACACGTTCAGACATGTAGGTGTGTACACAGAGAGATACAAGGAATTAGTCAACCCCAACCAATTTCTCTGCCACAAAGAAGTAGAGTCTAGAAATTGTTATTTGTTCTTATATTTTTCTTTTCAGAGCTCAAGGTAAGACACCCTATAGACTATTTCTCTCTTCACCAACTTTCCAAGTGGAAGTTGAGCTGAAAGTAGGATTATTAGATATTCACTGAGGAGGGTATATTGTCCTTTTGTCCTCATGTTTTCCATTCAGGAGACATAGCTTTAAAATCAGATATTATCCAGTTTTTTAATGTATTTTTTTAAATAAGACTTTTTCATAACAGTACTCATTCAAATTTCCTTCTTCAGAAAACAAAAGCCACTGCCTAGCTTTACATTATTTATTTCCAGCAATGGGTTTCAATCCTACCCCATCAAATCTAGGATCACTGTAGCTTGTAGATCACCTTAGTCATCATATATAATGATGGAAAAGTGATGTCATATACAGTACATGTAGATCTACTGGTAAGGTGTTTTGTTTTGATTTTTGCAGTTTTTGCTGGAATCTTGTCAAAGAAGATAGCAGTGTGTTCTACTCCCCCACCCCCATTTGTCCCCTTCCCAATTATCTGTGCACTGTCCAGATATCTAGTCATCCTAGTTGTGAGAGAGCCATAGAATCAGTGTTGATGTCTCTGGCAGTCATAAACCTGGGTGATTCTGCCCCTCTGATCAACATGCTAACTCAGCACATCTGGAGTTTATAAGAGAGAGAAATGTGCCTGTATTAGGCATGTTTATAAGAGAGAGAAATGGGCCTGCATGAGGTACAAAATTCTACGATTGGAAGTAGATTGGAGGATAGTACTAAGCATACCCTGTAGTCTAATTTGTGTCACATAAAGAACCTAACTATCCAATGTTTGAGTTAAAATTCAACCTCAGGTTAAATAGTTACTGTACATGAAGTGGTTTTGAGAGATCTTTCTTATCTTAGGCAATCCAATATCACAACATAATATAAATAGCAATAGCACTTAGACTTCTATACAGCTTCACAGCTTTCTCTGCAGCCTTCTCTGAGTGGTTTACAGAGTCAGCATCTTGCTCCCAACAATTTGGGTCTTCATTTTACTACCTCGGAATGATGGAAGGCTGAGTCAACCTTGAGCTGATGAGAACTGAACTGAAAAACTGAAGCCAACAGTCAGCAGAAGTAGTTTGTAGTACTGCTTTCTAACTCCTGCACCATCACGGCTCATAAATCATTATAAAATGCAAGATCAACAATATAGCCCTGAATTAGAATCCACAGTATTGTAGTGTCAGGCATCGACTCTTCAGATATTGAAGTACAATTGTGTGCAATCCACTTTTAGATAGATTGTAAACTGTTATGGCACCTAGTTATGTATTTTCAGTTTTGTAAACTATAAAATAAAACAAAAATATAATAAAATAAGCAATTTGTTTACCGATCTAAGGTCAAAATTGGATAGTGTTTACTTTAATTAACATATCAATGAATTTATATCTAATTAACAACTACATACCATATTCATTTAAAATCATCATTCTTGATGAAGAAATCCATTTTGGATTTTAAAACTTGACTTCACTGAAAAAAATATAAAGATATTTAGCCCTAGCAGCTATAGAAATTCATTTTAAAGGTATTTTAATACTTCTTTTCATAGGCTAATTCTAGTTATCATTAAAAACTAAACATCTGGCATATGAAAGAAATAAACAAAATAATGATACTCATCAAATATTCACTTAAATGGCTTAGAATAACAATTAGATGTTTGATTCAGATGCAAGGACTAATTTGAGAAAGAAAAATATAATTTCAGAATCAAGCATATTCTTTCTGATTTCTGATATCTAATTTCTGATATAAGTAAAACAAATAATAAAAAGTAAGTTAAAAAGATATGGGTTCATAAATGCATATGATTCTGCTTTGGATTTCAGCACTATCGTATAATATACTTGTAGTTCATGATATAGCATGACAGGACAGTGCAAACCCAGACATTTGCAGCTGATTCAGCAAGTCATAATATAGCAATCCATGAAATAACATGAAATAACCAAATTATGCATTCAAAGGTACTGGGAACTACCAATGTTATTTGCAGTGATTATTAAGTTATTAATCCTGGCATGTATATTTGCCTTCAATCACATGCATTATAGTACAATTTACGAATTTTACAAGAATCAGGGGTGGGATTCTTCCAGTTCACACCTATTCGCTAGAACTGGTTGTTAACATTCTAAGCAGTTCAGAGAACTGGTTGTTAGAAGAAATTACTGGCCTANTGTTAACCCTTATTACATTCTTGGCAGGACTAGACTTCCTGTCTCAGAAACTTCTCTGGAGTTTTTTCCCCTCCTTTGCTGGTATTTTGCTTGTGTGGAGTGACCATTCAAAGTTACAATGGCACTGAAAAAAGTGACTTATGATGATTTTTCACGCTTACGACTGTTACAGCATCCCCACAGTCATGAGATGCCAGGCAAGGAGATGCGTGCCTCGATGTGAGTGATATTGAGTTGGCTACACCCAGCCAATAACATGACCATCAAGCCACACCCACCAACTAAGCCATGCCCACAGAAGCAGTTGTTAAAAAATTTGAATCCCACCCCTGACAAGAATATACCAAAGTAATGTATTATGGTATTCAAACAACATCCTTTGTTGGGGCCACTGTAATTGTTTTACTTATTTAGAAGATCCACTTTGTTTGAAAATTGAGTAATAGCACATAATAATATAGTTAAAGAGGTGGACTTAAATGAACTATAGTAAGACATTCTGTTCATACACAAGCTTCCTCTAGTGGTAACAATGTTTTTTGCAAGTCATATTACTTGGAAATAAAATAAACCTCCTCAACTGAGTCAGACTTCAAATTTATTATTTTATCATTGCTACTGCTATAATATATTTATTTGGGAATCTATTCCTGCTTGTTGTTGTTAGTCATGAAGTCGTGTCTGACCCATGGAAATTGTTTCTCCAGGCCTTCCTATCATCTACCATCCCTCAGAGTCCATTTAAACTCACGCCTACAGCTTCAGTGACTCCCTCCAGCCACCTCATTTTCTGTCCTCCCATTCTTCTTTTGCTCTCAATCATTCCCACAATTAGGCTCTTCTTCAGTGAGTCCTTCCTTCTCATTAGATAGCCAAAGTATTTAAGTTTCATCTTGAGGATCCAGCCTTCTAAGACTAATTCCTCTAAGATTGCTGCTTAGAGACATTTAAAAGCCATATATTAGAAATATTGTGTATTTTCTTTTCAATAATTCCTAGTCATCAAAATAGAAATAAGCCTTTAGTATTATTATAAAATTCAAAGAGAAAGGAGAGAATGGAATGTGTGTGTGTGTGTGTGTGTTTTCACACACACACACACATACACATACACACATTGTAATTTATCTGAAATAGTACAGTTTTTAAAGTCACAATCTGTACTATCACTACAGATTTTATGTCAGGATATTTCTATTTCTCAGAATATTTCAACAATTTCTCATTTTAAAAGTTGAGTGGAGCACAAACTTAGCAACAAAGTTAAAATGCTAAATCACAATAACAACAAAATAAATGGATATGCTAAATCATAATACTGTTAGTTTTTATTTTATATTCCTGTAGTTAGTTTAGAATAGAATATTTATTGTGTGATTGGACACATAAGGAAAATGTCTTTGGTGCATAAGCTCTCAGTTTACATAAAGAAAAAATAAAATACATTCATCAAGAATAATAAGATACAACACTTACTGACCGTATAGTGATAGGTTACTAATAAGCAATCAAATCATACTAGGGAACAAATTAAACAATATAAATTGTAAAGATACAAGCAACACAGTTATAGTAATAAGTTGGAAGAGATAGATAATAGTAAGGATGAGAAGAAGAATAGTAATTTAGTAACAGTCTTACTAAATAGTTTGACAGTGTTATGGGAATTAGTTGTTTAGCAGAATGATCGCATTCGGAAAAAACTGTCCTTGTGTCTAATTGTTCTGGTGTACAGTGCTCTACAGCATTGTTTTGAGGGTAGGAGTTGAAACAGTTTATGTCTGGGATGTGAAGGGTCTGTAAATATTTTCACAGCCCTCTTTTTGACTCTTGCAGTATACAGGTCCTCAATGGAAGGCAGGTTTGTAGCAATTGTTTTTTCTACAGTTCTAATTATCCGTTGAGGTCTGTGTCAATTTTGTTGGGTTGCAGAACCAAACCAGACAGTTATAGAGATGCAGATGACAGATTCAATAATTCCTTTGTAGAACTGAATAAGCAGCTCTTTGGGCAGTTTGAGCTTGAGTTGGCACAGAAGGAATATTCTTTGTTGTGCTTTTTTGATGATGTTTTTGATGCTAGATTTCCATTTTAAATCTTGAGATATGATAGAAGCTAGAAATTTGAAGGTCTCCACTGTTGATACTGTGTGGTCTAGTATTGTAAGATGTGGTAGTATAGGAGGCTTTTTCCTGAAATTTACCACCATTTCTATGGTTTTGAATATATTTAGTTCAAGATTATTCTGGTTGCACCACAAGGCTAGTTGTTCAACCTCCCATCTGTTTGCAGATTCATCGTTGTGTCAAATGAAAACAATCACTCTAGTATCATCTGCAAATTTCAGTATTTTAAAAGAGGGATTCTTTGAGATGCAGTCATTGGTATATAGATAAGCAAAGTGGAGAGAGCCCACAGCCCTAGGAGGCTCCTGTGCTAATTGTACAGGTATCTGATGTGATTTTGCTGAGCTTCACTTGCTGCTTCCTGTCTGTTAGGAAGGTTATAATCCATTTAAAAGTATGGTCAGGTACCACTAATTGATTTAGTGTAGTTCTATGTTTAATCACATAATAAGTCATAGATTTTGGGATGTTCATGGTTATGACTGTTCTGTATGGAACTTGGAAGGCTCTAAGTTCACTATTGCGATTGGCCATAAAGGCCATTCGCAGATTGGCTGTTAGAGAACCAATCCTGTTAACCTGCCAAACGGCGGGAACAGTTAAAGCGGTGTCATTGGCCACAAGCCGCGGGCAAGCTGCTATAAAAAGGGCTGCCGCAGCTTGGGCTGTGTTCCGTTACTATTGGCCTTAGCAAGTTTAAAATAAAAGTTTATTGTTGGAACCACGGTCTCACGCACTTCTTTTCCGGACAGAACACTGGCGACGAGGGTGGGATCATCATAGAAGAGTGAGACCGAAAGGCACGCGGCGATCTGAATCCGAGCGAGAGAGATGCGCACGTCGGTAACAACGTGCCGCCCACACCATTCAATCCTGATGAGGAGGATTGCGGAGTCGTATATCGATCGCTTTCTTATGTTTTTTGGCGAAAGGTAACGAAACTACAAGGAAATCTCTGACCAGAAAGAAAGCAGGGCTTTCTTCCTGACACCACTGCGGACCAGCCGTCTTTAAAATTGGCAAAGGCACTGGCTAAACCCAGAGATGTCCAAACAGATGACTTGGCCCGAGCTGAACAGAATGGTCTCTGAGCACATTAGGCGCCTGTGGTCTCCAACTTTGATAAAAAGACACGAGTTCTACAAGAAGGGACCAGAAGGAAGATGAAACTGTCAGAGATTTTGTAGCAGCACTTGAGACACCATTGGAGGAGCCTGTGCAAAGTTCCAGAACATGGACGAGGCATGAGGGACTGCTGTGGTCCTCGGTTTGAAGGACACTTACCCTTAGAGCAAGCTCCTGAATAGACCAAACATAACACATGGCAAGGCCATTGCAGAGGCAAACCACCCGCCGAATTGCAAAGAAGTCTAGCAGCCGCCATGGCACCAGATGAATGTGATCCCTTGACTTGCCAACCAAGCTAGAGAGAAGAAGGCCAGATGGAGCGAAAGAAACAGCCACAGTGACAGCCACTACGAAGATCTTTGAATCCCAAGAGCGATACCGGAGCGACAAAAATGAAGATGTCCATAGTTTCAATTCAGACAAGAAATGGCTCGAAAGGAGTGAGAAACCGGCACAGAGTTTAAATGTGCGGGATGCGAGGGTAGACTACCCCGAAGCTGAATGCCGGCTTCCTCGACGCAATCTGTAGGGCTTGTAACAAACAGGGACCACATTGAAAGGGTCTGCTGCCACAAAAAGAGCCATATCCAAAAAAAACAACAGCAGCACTCCCCCCCCCCCCCAGACCATGAAGAAAGACAAGCCGGAAGCAGATGGAACAAGCAAAAGAACACGAGCGAGTGACAGAGAAGAAAACGTCGGATCAGACCAGTCACGATCGGAAATGCCAGGGCAGAAAATGCGAAGAAGGTCCGGATAGACGTGTGAGCATCGAATGGAAAGCCCTGTTGAGATGGAAGTCGACTCAGGGTCTTTACCTATCTATGTATTCCTGGGCGAATCCATCTGGCATCTGAACCGCGACAATTAAACAAAAAAGAATTACAGAACAAAGACTAATTTTAAAAAGACTACCAGGGAAATTTGAATTCTGCGTAGTAGGCCAAGGACATTTTCCTCTTTGAATTCAAGAACCATGCTTGAAACTTGCCTCTGCCATCGTTCGACGTGCATCGCCCTAGTCTGCTAGCGGATCGATAATGCGTTCACGCCCCTGGGGAATCGGGAATCGGTTGACGCGGATCAACCACTGGGCCTAACAGCCAACTGGGAGGAGAGCCTGCTACAAGAATTCCAAGATGTTTTCGATGGGGCCCTTAAGGGCAAGTAACATGGGCGACCCCAAATTTTCATTTAGCCTAGACCTGAAAATAGCCGCCATCCCTTTAAAGGCCAGACTTGTCTAATAGATTTTTGTGATGTTCATGGTTATGGCTATTTCTGTATGGAACTTGGAAGGCTCCAAGTTCACTATTCTGATTGGCCAAAAAGGCCATTCGCAGATTGGCTGTTAGAGAACCAATCCGGTTAACCCACCAAATCGGCGGGAACAGTTAAAGCGGTTGTCAACTTGGCACAAGCCACGGGGCAAGCCGCTATAAAAATGGGCTGCCGCGCGGCTTGGGCTGTTGTTCCGTTACTATTGCCTAGCAAGTTTAATAAAAGAGTTTATTGTTGGAACCCGGTCTCACATACTTCTTTCCGGATGGAACAGTGGCCACACAGTTATGACACAAAAAGATAATGTCCCAATTAGTTTAGATGTTATTTTCTTCTGGCATAAAGGAAAGATTTAAAGAAGAAGGGATATTGTACCAGTATTATAAGGAAGTAGAGGAAGATATGGAGCAAATGCACTAAGCTATTAAAAAGTTGAGTACAATGTTTGCATTGGAGTTTGAAACCCCAGTTATGGCATGAAAAAAAATGTATGATTAATAAGATGACATAATTAAGCTGTGAAATTCTGGGGTTATAGATTAATCAGATAGTTCAGATGCAGTGATGAGTCATTAAAAAGTCAAATGACATTGTAAATTAAAAGAATAAAATATGGAAAAAGAAGTTATAGATTAAATAAAGAAGTATGGAATTTTTGAATAAGTACTGTCTCAGTGTTCTGTTAGAGGAATTCTTAATTCCTGATAAAGACATTTTAAAATATGGTTTTCTTTTATATATATGTTTCCTCTCCTCACATTCTACATATTGATACTGAAAAAAACATTTTAAATTTTTATCAAAAAACATATTTCTTTTTACTCATTTTTCTACTTATATAATTAATCTGTACTTGTTATTTCTAAAGCAGCATTTTTAAGTGCTCATCAATAGTTTATCCAGAAAGTGAAGTGAAATATACACAATGCTTCCTAATCACCTACATATAGGCTGTTGTGCTAATGTTTCCAGGTAACAGTTTTTTAAGTTTTAAGCTAAAAAATTGAGATATAAGAGGATTTATCCTTTGTAGAAAGTGCTAAAGGGTGGGAGGATAGTTTATACAATTACCAGATATCCTGTGCTTTGTGGAATGCCCTGTTTTGATATTATATTGTGAAGTGTTGGGAATTTAGCCAGGCTAAAATTACCAAGAGACAGTATGGTTCAATAATTCAAACATTAATTTAACTAAAGTATTTTAATTTCACCAGTTTCAGTTCCATTTGCCAGCTAGTATGTACTATAAGGTCTAGTTTACTGTGGAATAATAATACACCTATCAGCAAAATACTATTTCATTTTTTTTAATCACTATGTTATCACCGAATAATTAAGCTTACAACAATTGTACATATATTGTATATACACAGGTGGGATTCAGCCGGTTCTCACCAATTCACCTGAACCATTAGATTAATTGCTTATGCAGTTTGGAGAACTGGCTAAAAATAAAGTGCAAGATGCTTTTTTTCTGTCTCTCTTCCTTCTATTAATAGCTCCTGGAAGAAAGCCAAGAACCACTTAACAGTTGCAGCTGGAATGCAGTGAATCAAGTAAATAAACAACAGAAGCTGACAGGATTAGAGCAGGGAAACCCATCAATCAACCATCTAGGGATAGGATTAACCACTTATCTTCAGAAAAGACAAACATTTTCATTCTAAAGTGTATTCAGTAACACTTCTGTGATCAGCTGATACTCCCTGGAGTTCCATAAGACCTTTTATAGCTGCTGCAGTGTTGGCTACTTCTTTTTTCTTCCTGGGGGAAAAGATACAGGAGGGGACAATGATGCAGCTTGATCATACAGGCCATGAATTTAATGCATGTGTGGTCCAGCCAGCTGTATTGCTTCTGCTGTGAAGCACCCAATTTAGAACATAGAGAATAATAGAGTTGGAAAGGTTAATTGATTTTGGAAGCATGCCCAGGCTTTTAATTAGCTGAGCAGCTGCTCTTAGTTTCCCTCTCAGCTGCTGTATTTGCTTTGGGGTTGACTCTTTTTTAAAAAGGGGAATGGCTGTTTTAAGTTTTCTGCATTTAGTGGTTCCTGGCACTGTCCTTTTGGGGTGTACTTCTCTTACTCTTTTTGATAACCTCTAGTATGAAGCACCCACAACTTCTGAAGTCCCATCTTAGCTTGGTTAGAAAAAATCATCCAAAATTCTTCCTATTCAACATAGTAAGGGCACAGTTTTATGAAAGCAAGACTAATGCATATTATCCCATGCTTCTGTTACAGGTATTACCACCAAAGATGAAGTAATAAACCTTCGTAAGATTCATGGCAAATAATATCTTATAATTTGACTCACTAAACAGCATCCCTCATCTAGTTGGAAATATTATTTAATCACCTCTATGCACAATCTATGAGATATCTTTCAGAACCAGCTCTTTGCCCGACCTATGGTCATTAGTCACAGTCATACCTATCTTTTAAAAGGAAGACTCTGGTCTACTAGAAAATTATAGACCAATCTCACTGTGTTACATTACCTGTAAAGTCATGGAATCAATTATAAACTAATCCATTACCCTCTACTTAGAAACAAACAACCTGTTTTCTAACAAGCAGTTTCAGAAAAAAAAATTGTGCTGTAATCTGCAACTTCTACACTGCAGAAAATTTGGGCCACACATCTTGACCAATAGATGCAATTTACATAGATTAAATAAAGCAATAGATGCAATTTATATGCAATTTACAAAGAGTAAATAAAGCAATAGATGCAATTTATATAGACTTCTGTAAAGCCTTTTATTCAGTGGTGCACAACAAACTACTGTTGAAACTAAGTTCTTACGGCATCCCTGGAACCCTGCATAAGTGTCTAGCTGTTCTTGTCAAACAGGCAACAAATAGTCAAAATAGGGAGGGCCCTACCAAATCAGACACCAGCTAACAGCAATGTCCCCCAAGGCAGTGTTTTAGGACCCACACTCTTTCTGTTTTACATCAACAACCTATGCAGTCATATTAAAAGCAGCTGCATCTTCTTTGCTGACAATGTAAAATTATTTAACATCACTGATAATGCTGCTGCCCTACAAAGCGACCTTGACTATTTGTCAGAATGGTCGTGCAATGGGCAACTCTATTTTCCACTAATAAATGCTGTGTCCTACACCTTGGCAATAAAAATCAGAACACCAAATACAAGTTGGGCGGCAACTATCTTGTAGACGACCCTCACTCTATCAAGGACCTTGGGGTACTCATCTCAAATGATCTAAGCCCCAAAGTTCACTGTAACATCATGGCCAAAAAGACTTTTAGAGTTGTTGACCTACTTTGCAAAGCTTCTTCTCTGGTAACATTGTATTGCTAACTAGAGCATGCCAGGCCAATTCTTGAATGCAGCTCGTCTGCCTGGAATCCACACTGTATATTGGACAATAAAATGACTGAGCGGGTTCAGAGGTATTTCTCGTGAAGAGTACTCCACTCACAATAGAATCCCTTATGCCACCAGGCTTGAAATTTTTGGCTTGAAAATCTGGAACAGCATCACCTGCGATTCAATCTAAACATAATACACAAAATTGTCTGCTACAACATCTTATCTGTAAATGACTTCTTCAGCTTCAACCGCAATAATACACGGGCAAACAATACAAACTCAAGGTAAACCGGTACAAACTCGATTGCAGAAAATATGACTTCAGCAACCGAGTGGCCAATGTCGAATAACCCACCAACTCCATTGTTACAGCCTCAAACCCTCACAGCTTCAATTTCAAACTGTCTACATGGGCCTCCCCCCATTCCTAAGAGGTCCATAAAGGGGATGTGCATAAGGTCACCAGCTGTCTTGCTGTCCCCATTTATCTATTTACTTCCTTTATTCATGTTTATGTTCATACTTATATCTGCTATCTTGTACATGTTTGACAAACAAACAAAGAAATCATTAATAGTAAATTGGAAGTACAGGTAGTCCTCATTTGCTGACCACAATTGAACTGGCAATTGTCACTAAACATGATTATACAGTGAAATGTCTCATGATTACACAAAATTATGACATCACCTCCAGTTGCAGTTAAGCAAATCACCTTCAGTCGAGAAAGCTTTCCGCCAGCTTCCCACTGACTTTCTTTGTTGGAACCTGGCTATGAAGATTGAAATGACAATCATGTGACTGCAGGACATTTCAATTATAAATGTGTATTGGTTGCAAAATGGCTGAATCACAATCACATGGCAGGGAACATTAGATAATCACAACTTTAGTCAAAAACCTCTTTTTTCAGTGTTGTCATAACTTTGAACAGTAGATGAACAAGTGGCTGGTAAGCAAGGACTATCTGTAAAATATTTTGTGTAGATGAAAAATATTTGTATAGGTGCAAGGTTTTATAAACGTTTTTTTCGGTGTCAAATACAATATCTAGGGGAAAGAGTACAATTAGAATGGGTGTTTATTGCCATCCTGGTTAAAGGTTAATATGTGACACACAGATTTAGTGCCACTATATTTCTTTTCAAGTTCATTTTCAAGTGTAATGAATAAGATTTACTGAACTTCATGTACAGATCTGTGAAGTTCACATAATGATTAGCCAAGCTGTATGGCTAATCCTGCTGAAAATATAAAGTAACATCACATTTGTTTTATCTGAATTTTTCTCCTTTCATAATAACGAGTTAAAGAAAAATAAATGAAATGTGGCTCCAGCTTTGACTTGACACATATCGCTTATTAAAACAGGAACAATAGTGCTCCCTACATTTAGGCTTATGTTCCTGGCCAATTTTTATTTTGAAATTTTAACATTTATGTTTTTGCATTGGAAGTATTTTGGCGACGTTTCGATGAAATCTCATTCGTCATCTTCAGGCCTGTGTCTTCAGCCTTGTGCTTCTCTGAGAAGTCACATGGCAGTGCCATAAGATAGACAGTTTTAATGAATACTGATTTCCATTGATTATATGGCCTTTTTCTTCTAATACAATCTTATTTAAAGTCTTATAAAAATCTTATAAACACCATTAAATTCAATAAAATTTGCTCCCAAAGCTCCCTATACGCTTTTATTTCTGACTAATAAGATACTTTAAGATCTGTTTTCCTGATTGTTGTTATATTTGCATGTATCTTCTTCTTTTCACTCCATCCATTCTCTTGTTATCTCATTCATCCCTGCTTAGTTTCTGAATAATTAATAGAAAGCATTTCCTCAAAATAATGAAAGACAGTCAAGTTTTTTCCAGCTCAAGTTTTTTTTTGATGTGTTGATTATTTGTTCTTCATGTATTCTATGAGTTGTCAGTGGAAATTCTCAGTCATCCAAGCTGAGTTGCCTGGAAGCTAAATCATGGCAACTGGTCTTTTTTATTGTAGTGTGAAACATTTTGCTGCTTCATAAATATTCTTCAGTCTGAGCAAGTTGAGTAGAGGAACCCTATATATATATCCTCCAGGGTGTTTTAATTCTCATGTAATCTGAATAGACTTGATAAATGAGTAGGCAAAGAAACTTGTAAATGTTCCAATTCCTAAATCTTTTCCCCTAGGTAGATCATTAAGTGTAGCCTTAGTTGGCCACCATTCCTAAGTGTTAAGTGAAGTTGTCAAGTGAAGACAACTTGAATCCAAATTATAATCATCTTCAAATTAGACTCAGGAACAAATAAATCACAAATACAGCGCCCAGAATGTAGGTATTATCCTCTAACAATAGCTCTAGCTGATCGGCAAATAGGTTGCTGCATTTTTTCACAACCTGAATTTTCTGAGATAACTTCAACTCCAAATTAGATCATGCTGCAATAATCTGATCTGGAGACAATGAGGGCATTCTTATAAACCACTTTTTCAAAAATGGTCACAAATGGCATGTTGGACAAAACTTGGTGAAGGCTTCTCTCACCACATGTTCTTTCTGCTACATTAGCAGAAGCTTTAAATTCAGAAGAATTATCAAGGTACAGATCAGTTTTTCAGAGGGAGTGTGCACCTGATATGAGTTTATTTCATCCCTCCAATCTCTTTGAGCTTCCAAACACCAGAGCATCTCTTGTACAGCCTTGGGTAGAGATTATTAAGCATAGATTATATCTTACCCCAGGCCAACCCTTGATCTTCTTCAGTGGTTTTATGTGGTTATTGAACAACATATCAGAGAAGACCAAGCTCTATGGCATTCCATACAAGAGGTGACAAGGACTTGATCATTCTTTCTCTTTGATTACTCACTGAACTCTCTGCTCTGAAAGAAATGGAACCATTGTAAGACAGTCCCCTCCCACTTCAAATCTCACAAGGGATACAGAAAGACACCATGCTTGATTATAAGAGGTTTTATAGGGTTGTGAAACCTCACCTCCCCAGGCTTGGTTGGGTTTTCTGCAAAGTGATCCGCTTGTACATTCTTTTTCTTTACCCAAGAGGCCTGTAATAAGGCATCAATTGAACACAAGCAATTCATATCACAGAATTTAATGTGACACAAGTCTAAAAACCTGAAGAACCAAATGAGACTGAGGATTATGAGAGATGAAATCCAATGATTCTGGAGCCAGAAGGCAATAGGTTAGAAAAGGATGTTATAAACTGATCACATCATGAGCTATAATATAACAACCTCATAAAGGCTAAAGACATCCTAACTGCTATAACAGAAGACCAGAATAAAATATTAATATAAAGTTTTAAAACCATGTTAAAACCCCTGGGAGGCCATACATAGGTACCTGCCTGGGGCAGAAAATAGCTCTGGATTCTGATTCAATGCAAAGCACAAATCCAGTGTAGAATGAGATAATACAAACTGTTTCTTAATCTCACTTGACAATGAACAGAATGTATAATTTGTCCACTGTCTAATTTAAAATTCTCCATTGAGCTCGGCTTCCAATATATAATTTAGGATCTCAGTAGCTCAGTTGCACTGTGTACCAAAAAGGGGAGAAAAGTTAAAGCTGCTAGCACTTGCCAAATAAAACCCACATGCTTGTAATGTGATGGTAGGGAAAACTGATAGTGAGAACAATCAACCAATGAAACACCTTGCCCTCAGAAGTTGTGGGAGCACCATCACTTGAGACTTTCAAGAAGAGATTGGACTGCCATCTGTCAGAAATGGTGTAGGGTCTCCCACCTGGGCAGGTGGTTGGATTAGATGACTTACAAAGTCCCTTTGTAAAACTCTGATTATCTGTTATCTGAATCTGGTAGATATTATTCCTATCATCCAAATTTCAGTTAAGGGAAAATTGAAATATGATGGAAAAGGATTGGAATACAACGTTTCATCATGATTCTTTGTAATGTCCCTTTTTTGTACAAAAAGTTCTTTCCTAAACCAGGAAGATTGGAGACCAGGCAAAAGTTGTCTAATGTAGCAAATAACTGGCACCATTCCCTTTGTCAAGACTGAAGAAACAATCATACCATTCTTCCCCCCCTGAATTTATGGGTTTCAGTGTTCATATTAAATATGAATACTGCAACCTATACATTGAGGTGGGCAAGGGGAATATTTCGCCTTTTGGAATTTATGTTTAGACACATCCCAGATGACATGACAAGACTTTCTGCTGTCATTGTACTGAAACAGGCCAGGCCAGAGGAATGTCAGCATCTTTTTCAGCAAAATCACTAGAGGGGTCAGTGGGAGAACCTTGAGCTTAGGGGACAGATTATCTGAGGAATATTATCAGATGACATTCTGTGATACAATAAGAGTGTGAAGTACTGATTCTTTACTTCCTGGACTTTTCCATTCTTCCCTACCTTTTCTTCTTTCTTCACATACCTGACTTCTTTTTACAGCTGCGCAGTCTTTCCACTTCAAGTCAAATAGAGCATCAGAAATTCAACAATCTGCAATAGATTCATCCTTTGGAAATCTTTTACTCTCTATTTAAGAATCTACCAATGAGGATTGCATAGTGACAAAAAGCTCTAGAATGGTGCTGCCTTCTCAGTGCCTTTTTTAAAAAGCCTTTATAAACTGGATACTAGCTATGGGCTTCTTTTAGTAATTGAAAGGGGGAAATATTTGCCAACTTTTAGGCTTGCTTCTGTCCATATGACCTTAGAGAAATCATGAAGGGACCAGGATGGCAATTGGTACTACTGATAACTATCACCCTGATCTTTATAGGGCTAATCTGATATAAGAGGCCTGGTGATGGGAACGAGAAATCTTTACACAATCATCAAACAAGCTATGGCTTAGTGCAACATTTGCATTTGCTTTCCTGCAGATTTGAGATTGGAGAGTACTCAAAGAAAAGCTTGTTTCAATTTGTCATGTTCCAAAAGTAAGCTTTGTTATAACTCATGAAACACCCAACATAAAAGAACTTCTTGAAGAAATGAAACAAAAACTTAAAAAATATTTTTTTAGCTCCAGGCTTTTGATTTCTCAATGACTTTCAACAATGAATTCCAACACATAAAAGCAAATAATCAGAAACAGATTTCCCATTGTATAAGTAACAAGCACTTATAAGGGACAAGGTGTGAGCTAGGGCCAAACATTAAAGCCTATGTGATTGTAGTCACATTTCCTCCCTGACAATTATCTACAATCTTGACAAGAACTACTGAAAAATACATGGAAAGAACACATGCTGGTCATAGCAGGGGTGTATCTAAAAACAATGCCCTCCATTCAGTAATATATTTTATTTATATATTAAAAGTTGTCTACTCCATTTGGGGACTAGGAAAGATCCCAAGGTGCAAGCAATTCAGCATAAAAACACAGTAATACACAATTTTTGTATGATTAGTTTCAAGAAATCTGAACATTAAAAGTTATTATATACCCACTCCAACAATTCAAGATTTGGTTTTTGAAATATTATAGCCAATTCTATTCAGTGGATGTTGCACACATTTTCTTTAATGATAGTAAAATTAAATAGGAATCTTCACAGGTAAGTAATTTTAAATATTATGTATCCCATAATAAATATTGCTACAAATAATCCTTGACTTAACAATCTTTTGTTCAGTGATGATTGAAATCGCAATGGTGCTGAATAAAGCGACTTAATGATCTACATAACTTATGGCTACTGTAGCATCTTCATCATAATGTGAACAAAATTTGGGGGCTTGGCAATCTGTTTACAACAAACCATATGGATTTTGCTGCATCTCCTGCCTATTTTTCCACCTATCCCATCCTGCTAGTCTCTGGGACAATCTGGCTGGGATCCATAGGCCTTGGATCAGCTTCCTGTCCTGCTAGGTCCCACATTACCTCCTCCCACCATACACACACCTAATCATGTTTCACTTCAGTTTTCCAAAAATTGCTTCAGAAAAGAACAAAACAATTCCCCACATGGCCTTCCTTTATAGATATGGCATGATGCTATCCCAAAAGTGGGCACCATTTTAGAAGATGACACAATTCTCAGCTTGCATAGCTTCATTAAAATGGAATCACCTTTCTTCCTTTAATCACCTTTCTTCCTTTAACTGATAAAAGTTCAAAGATTATCTAATTGTATAACCATTTGAGAGGTTGATATTACTTAGTATATCATAAAGGGTAATAAAAGAATCCTATGTAATCAAATATTTCATAACAAGTATTGGTTAATATTTACCTAAAGGAGAAAAAGCCTCCTTAATATTAAGGCCCTGTCACACTGCCCAACAGATGCAAAACGGACACAACGGACGAGCAAATTGTTCCATCCGTTGTTATCCGCTCTCAAAAGGGGCAAAAATTTGCTAACTGGAGCGGATAACACGGACGCGGGGAGGATGCAGGGGGGATGGAAAGTGGATGCGGAACGGAAGCCTAGCGATGGAAGCGGATGGGAACGGATGGCACATCCTGCAGGGTTCGGGGGGTCTCAGCAAAGCGGATGCGGAACGGATACAGCGGATGCAGAAACGGATGCACAGCGATGAAGCGGATGCACAGCGGAAGCCAAGCGGATGCACAGCGGAAGCCTAACGGATGCCTGGCATTAATTGGCGCATGCAGGGGGATGCATTGCGCAAGCCCCGCGGATCAGTAACGGAAGCAGCTCGGAAGCAGGTCACCATTCAGAGGAAAGACCTGCTGCCAGACACATCGACTGCCTTGCCTGTCCTGCTACATGTGTGCCTGCATGTGCTGCTGCAACTTGCTGCCAGCCTCCTGCCAGCCTTGCTGCCTGCCCTCCTGCAGCCTTCCTGCCAGCCTTGTGCCTGCCTCCCTGCCAGCCTTCCTGCCAGCTTGGTTCCTGCAGCCTTCCTGCCAGCCACAGCAACCCACAAACATGCGGAAGCCACAAGCAAGCCTCACCATCTGCTGCCAGCCTGGCAAAGAGGACAGGGCTACCATCCCGCCCCTGGCCCTCACTCTGGTTCTCCTGGGCTTCTGCAGCACCGGACTCCTTCTCTGGGGCTGGAGCTTCTGCTGCTTCTCTTCTGGAGGAGCTGATGACAAGCACTCAGCACCAGCCACCTCCACAGCACCTGCACCCTTCACCCCTGGGACTGAGCGCGACCAAGAGGAGTACAGAGACTCATTTTTGTCTAAGCTTGTTGTTAATAAAGTCTATTTTTGATTCACACACTTGTTCATTTTTTTTTTAATAAAGTCTTGCTGGAAATTTTAGAAATGGTTTAAGCCTTTGCCATGCTTGTGGGATGGGTTAATGATGAGCCGGGATGTAGTGGATGGCAGGGATACCTTTGGGATGGGTAATAGCTGTGGTATAGATAAGCCTCCAGTGCAAGACATAGTGGACTGTTATGGTCCACCCTCCCAGGTGGCCACACCTATGGCCCTTTATTATCATAACGATATAATCAATGATCCACACATGTCAACATAAACACAAACTCTTTTATTAAATGCCCTGTTCATTGTAGGGCCACCAACATACATGGCCAATCTCATCAGTGTGATGAGAACAGGCTGAAGGAAGCATCCATTAAGCATCTATCATCCTGTCTTGCCACTCCACCGCTCCAGCTGGGGAGTTGCACCAGTGTTTCAGGAGATTGCGCTGCTTCTTCCCTTCACGTGAGGCTCTGTGCGGCCTTGTACATCCTGAGTGTATATCAGGTTTCGCCCTTGCCTCCATTCACCAGGTTCCATGTCCCCATTGCCTTGCTGGAGGTCCACGAGCCTGTTCTGCAAGACTGGGTAGTGGGTGCGCATGAGATTGTGCAGGATGCAGCAAGCTTCCATGATCCTCCTTGTGGTCTGTGGGTGATGCTGCATGGTGTGAGAAGTACCTGAACCTGTTGGCCAGGATGCCAAAGGCGTTCACCACCCGCCTTGCCCTGGACAGCCTGTAGTTGAAGATCCTCTCTTCACGGGTGTGGTGGTATTTGGAGGTGTAGGGCTTCATGAGGTAGGTTGTGAGGGAGAAGGTGTCATCCCCAACGATGAAAGTAGGGCACATCTTGCGTTGTCATTGGGCACTGGGTCTGGATCGGGAAGTCCACGATGAGGTTGCGTTCCAGCTCCTCCTTGAGGTGACTGGCGTTGTATACCTGGGCATCTGAAGATGAGCCGCTGCCTGAAGCATCGATGTACATGAACTTGTAGTCATCATCGACCATGGTGAAGAGGATGATGCTGAAGAAGCTCTTGTAATTTGAAATAAGTGGACCCTGACTTGGCTGGCGCTTTGCAGGCCACGTGCTTGCCATCGATGACTCCAATGGTGTGTGGGAAGTTCCACCTCTGATACCACTGCTCTGCAACTTTCTTCCAGCCTTCTTCAGTGGAAGGGCACTGGAGGAGCTACCTTGTATTCTTCGATGATGGCCTGCACCACTTCTCTGACCACAATGCTGATGTGCTGGGTGGCACCCTCCAGCCGTACTGCATGCTCCTGTAGGTGGTCCCTGAGGCCAGGTGGGCAGAGTGAATGCCACCTTGAGCCCAGGTTCCAGGCTGGGCCGGAAGTTGGTGTTTGTCTTGGTCAACCTGGGTGTCAGGCGCAGCACAACTTCGTCAAACATGGCTGGAGGCATCCTCATGAAGTTCTGGAATGCACGAGTGTCTTCGCTCCTGAGCTCCACCATCAGCTTGTTTGTACAGTCCGTCCTCTGCTCTTCTGGTCGAACCATCTTCGTACCCAGACGCTTCTTGGCCGGCCCTTTTTTCTTCCGTAGTAGAGTTCACAGAGCCTGTAGATGGCTTCGCACTGTTGCAGAAGGATGGTGGCTGCCAAAAGGCTGTGTTATGATCCACGGTGGACATGACTGGATACTGTGGAAGAGGAAGAGGCAGATGAAGGCTGCAGAGGTCCGCACCGCAGGGCTGCTGTTCTGAAAGTGAGATCCAGACGTGTTGCTCCGCCTTTTTTATAGGCAGTATAGGTGTCCCTTTGCATCTCTCTAGGATCCTCTAGGCATCCTGTAGACATCCTTAATATCCGAGATAGGTCCCCTCTGCGAACGTTTTTTCCATTTTAAACGCTTTGTTTCCGCTTGGCATCCATTCTGCCATCCGTTCTGCGTCCATTCCGCTTCTCCCTGCGTCCGAGCAGATGTGAGTTGCGCGGATGCGCAGCGGATGCCTAGCGGATATAGCAGATGCGTAACGGATGCGTAATGGATGCAGAATGGACGAATTGGATACATTTTCCACGCAAAAGTTTTGGCAGCTCAAAACTTTCTGAGCGGATGAAACGTCAATAGACGGATGCTGGACGGATAGAGAGGAAGCAAAAACAGAGGCAGTGAGTACATCACGTTTTCCAACGGATGCATTTTTGTCCGTTTTACATCCTCTTTGCATCCGTTGGTGCAGTGTGACAGGGGCTTTAAGTCTAGAATTCAGAATTTTAAAGGACTACATAATTCCATAAGAATTAATTTCCCAGGAAAAATAATGAAAGGGATATTTGGAACTTTTGTTTATAACCATCTGGAAAATCACAAGTTTTCAAATCCATTTCATTCCCTGTTTACACAAAACACATAATATTGGACTAAATGTAGTCATCTATCAAGAAATTTCTGAACTTATTTAAAGCGTAGTCAGTTTTATTTTTACATGTCCTACTTTATTCAAGATGAAGTACTCTCTTCATTATGATTTTAGGACTGGAAGTTTTATTATGCAACAATATTTGCATAATTGTATAAAATAATTGTATTGGAAACTTTATTATATTGTAGTAAGTAAGATTTGAGAAGCCTAGGTAGACTGATTTGAAATATTTTCCCATAGGTTTTGCAGGTTTTAATATAGCAATTGTAATTTTTATTTAGCAAAGTGCTAAGGCAGTTCTAATTCATTCTGTATAAAAGTTGTTAATCAGACCAATTTGATGTAGTTCCTATAAATATGTCTGGATTTTGCTATACTTTTGAAAAATCGGATACAGGTTGTCCTCTATCTAGGACCACAATTTAGCCAAAAATTTCTGTTGTTAAGTGAGATATTTGTTAAGTGAGTTTTGCCCTATTTTACAACCTTTCTTACTGCAGTTAATTGAATAACTAAAGTTGATAAATTAGTAACCTGGTTGTTAGATGAATCTGGCTTCCCCATTAACTTTGCCTGACAGAAGATTGCAAAAAGTAATCTTTGGAATATACCAATGGTCATAAGTATGAACCAATTGCCAAACATCTGAAATTTGATCACATGATCATGAGGATGTTGCAAAGATTGTAACTGTGAAAAATGGTCATAAGTCACTTTTTCAGTGCTGTTGTTGCCTTGAACTTGTAACTAAATGAATTGTTGTAAATTGAGGATTACCTATATATTTGAATTGCATCAATGACCTTTCCATGAACTATCCTGTTTTATTTTGTTTCATCTGTTGTTGGATCTGACTGATGACCATAACAACATTTCTACACTATAATACACTACAATCATCATTATGCTGTGGAACTAAGAAATATTTGATACAATTTCTATACAAGAATTTATTTTTGTCAATTAGTAATACCACTTAGCACTTAGACTTGTATGCCACTTCACAGTGCTTTAACAGATGATTTTGGGACAATTATCTCTCTCAGCCCAACCCACCTCACAGGCTTATTGTTGTAGAAAAAAGTAGGAGGAAGCATAATCGACAACACACGAACTCCAAGAAAGAAGGGAGGCAAATAACTAGATCAGTTAATAAATGTCTTAACAAGAGATTTGAAATGGACCATAGCAACACTGCTTTATCCCTGTCTTTTCTTAAGGTTATTTTTTTTTCTTCTTTTATTTATTTCTTACATAATTTCTTAGCTCAATTTTCCTTCCAAATATTTATTCTTCTTTTGTTCTTTATTGTGTGTAGAAAAATATATGTTTGGAAATGATTGTTCCGCTATACTCCTACCATCCACACAAACCCTCCCAAAACATTAGGACATTGATTTTCTGATCACTATTTGGAGAAACAAGTGCTGATCTTCAAAGGCATAAGTTTAAGATAGGGCCTTTTTTTTTAGGGAGGAGTTGGAGGGCAAGAGTTCATAAGCATCAATTCAAGCTTTGTTAAATATTAGTTATGGCAGAGGTGGAGATCAATTAGCATAGACTTAACTTTCTAGAGTAGAGCAAGGATGAAGGGGAAGGGCTACTGCTGACAATTGTCTTCCACAATAAGCGGTTCCTTTATAACAGCTGGGTGTATCTGAACAAATTCTTTCAACCAATCTACAGCCTCTGATCACACCTCAATCTTTAGGCTCTGAATAATTCAAAGACAAAAGGCAATCAGTACACCCAAAAGAGTAAGTCTGTGTTTTTATCTTTTTCACTGAATTATATCGACTATGCACTTAACTACTGTCTTTAAAAAGGGGGAAAGATAAGATATCTAAGTAAACTGCTGTCCTAAGAGGATCCTGATATTCTCTCCTTGGCTGAACTGTCAGTAGCCAAGAATCACACTTTTTTCAAGTTTGGGCAGATGATGTTCCTATTGTTAACAAAATGAGCTATTGATAATGTCAGTGTCAACACTTATGACAGCTGGAAATTATGAATTATAAAATTGTAAAAAACTTTCCATCTTTGCTGTTACTCGTGCCTTTCACTTTTAAAAAAAATTATGTTATTTTGTCCATCGCTTCTCATTTTTCCTCTGTGTAAACCACTGTCCAATAAACTAAAGAACACCCTCTTACCTGCTAACATTATAAATTTGGATATAGGTTCCTGAAATAATATCCAACATTCTGATCTTTTAGGATTGTCCAACCACAGAAAGTGTATAAATGTATGGAGCAAAAGCATCCAAGATATATTTTATTTAATCAATCGAATGATTGAATAATGGTTTTTAATATTATTTCCATTGTTTAAAAAATTCCTATAAATTGTAAGTATTTCTGTTCTTAATGGCAGCATATTCCTTTACACAATAAGTTGGTTTACCATTTAATTTCCTGGAAAAAATTATTTTTTCTACAGGTAGAAATGGTTTCTGAAAAAGAAGGAAAGAAACATATTAATGGAAATGTTAATGATGAGAATATTGTTTTTGAAGATGCTTCTGGAAGCCAAAAGTAGGTTTTTCAGTTTTAGTTGGCTGCTTTTTTGCATTTTCAGTTAATGCTTTATCTCTGCTTTATGCTGCACAATTCTTTCTCTATTAGAGGCCAAACATCCATTCAAAATATACTATTTTTCAGAGCTAACTTCTATATTCAACAAATTTGTTGCAATCATGTAAACACCAATTATTTATTATTATAAAATTTGTTTGATGTCCATATTTAGCATTGCAAATTTCTTAGTATACCTTGTTATTTATCTTCTGTAAAAGGACATTGGGTTTTACTGAACTTTCATTTTAGTTCAGTGACTTTGATTATTTTTTTTTCTATTTCAGTCTTGCTGTGTTTATTTTTTTCCTTTACATTTTTTGAAAATTTTGTTGAAAACTGCCTGCCTACAGATTTTCAACCAGAGAATTGTGGTTTTTTTTTTCAAAAATGAAATATTATTTAAGAAAACCTTGTGTTACTTATATTCTGCATCATCATCGGCTTCTGACAAACTGGTGAAAGTGTACAAATATAGCTAGCTATTTATATTGCTTTCATGTTTGTTTTTGGTAGCTGAGGACATTCAGTGGGACAAACATATCAGACTTCACCACTTTTGGGCACTCCTACCTATTGACCCTATTTGGAGATTGGCATAGATTGAGCAGCTGTTTTGTTTTCTATCATATCCCTCTGGGCTAGGGCAAAATATTCCTGACTTGCACAATGCACACAGAGTTTATTTTATTTTCTTATTGAAACTAAGAACTTTGGTCTTAATAAGTTGTCTGCTTCTGTTATAAGTATACACTCCAGGATCCTTATATTGGTGTATTCATACATCAGTCAATAAATTGTAGTTCATTTAAATCCTAGCTGGCTCAAAAGTAAAAATGAGTTAATAGACATATAATGCTAGGCAATTAGATTATAAACCACAATTGCTATATTCACTCAGCACAAAACCAAGGAAAACATATTATAGCACAGTGGGCAAACTTAGTTATCAAAATAATAAGAAAACTTAAATACTTTTCTCCTGCTTGACAGTGTTCATGAAAAAGTTTCAGATTTAGAGAGTTATAAGTATTTGAGAACTCATTGATTTCAGTGAGTTTTAACTACTTAGATGCTTATGGTTTTATTTCCTCAAAATAAAAAAAAAACAAGTTAAATTGAAAAGGATCAGATTTCAACATTCTCATGTATCAATATTGAATGAAATCAACATTCATATTTGATGTAATGGTTTGAGAATTATTACCTGGGCTAAGAATACATAAGTCACCCTTTGGTGGGATTGGCAGCAAATAAATTTAATAAATAAAATACATAAATTATATATAGTATCATAACTTAATGTACTAATAAGTAATTATTTATTTGAATATTATGATTTAGGTCAATTAACAGAGAATCCTGAACCAAAGGGAAAAAAATCAAAAATAAGCAATAAAATAGCTTCATATAATAGTAATTAATATTAAAATGAATTATGAGAAATAAACAATTCTGAGGTTCAAAATAAAACATAGTTCCTGACACTGTTACATTGTTTCAAATATAGTGTGCTATTTCTGAAACAAATTGATTTTGATTCTTTTTATCATGCTAAATTAACATTATGAAATAATGAGATTTTAAAGCATCCCAGTCGGGATCATTAGCACTTTCTTTTTCAGTGACACTTAAATTATGAGAATTACAAATTATGTTTCTTGCTTATTATTTTAACTGTATAAATATGTTTATTGCAAAAAAATGAAATCTGACTACATATCATTTTATAGGGAAAAGAAAAAAATCAAGGAAAAAATTAATATGGTTAGCCCACTTGCAGTGGTAAGTTTTAAAATTTAGTTGTTTTATTTTATTTTGTTTTGGTGCCCTGGAGTCAATGTTGATTTCTATTGACTGCCTGGATTAATTCTTGCAGTTTTCTTGGCAAGATTTCAGAATTTGTTCGCCATTGCCTGCTTCCAAGAGCTGACTTGCCCAAGATACTCCCGAGTATACTCCTTAGGCAGGAATAAAGCTCTCAGCCTCATATTTCTAAGCTGATGTTTTAACCACTACATGTGACTGGTTCTGTTTTAAAAATTAAAAATAAAATAGCAAAACTTTTAAAAAGTGTGTGTGTGTGCATATTCAATAAAGCTAAATAAGAACATTCATTCTGTGAATATTATGTGCAATTTGTTAATTTGTATTCAAGCTGCTTTTTAAAGAAGGTACTGGATAACATTGTTTTAAAGCAGGGGTCCCCAAGCCCCAGTCTGTGGACTGGCACCAGGTAACTGGGCTGCACAAATAAGCAAAGCCCTGTTCGTTGGATGCAGGCAGCCTATGAAATCACGTTCCTTCTGATGTACAAAAAATCCTCTCTTTGTGGAACTGCTCCCTGGTGACCAAATGATCGGGGGCCACTCTTTTAAAGTATTAATATAAACCATATTATATTATGTTTGCCTAATTAATGCAAGGATATGAAAAAATAAAAGGTCAATGAATGCTGCTTGTTAGTTGTGGAATTATCTCGTAGATGTATGTGTTCTAGTTAAATGACAGTTATCAATAAGTAGACAATTTTTTGCCTTGTGGATCATTTGCTTTTCAGTTTCGTTACTCCGATTCCCTGGATAAATTATTAATGATAGTGGGCACTATTTTTGCAGCCCTTCATGGGGCTTCCCTTCCAGTTATGATGATTGTTTTGGGAGATATGACAAATACCTTTGTTGGATCTGGAACTCTAGGTAAGAGGAGTCAATAATGTAATGAAAACAATGCAAAGCGAGAGAGAATTGAAGCATGTATCTTTTAAAGTGGATCTCTAAGAAAACTGCCAAACATTTTGTAGGCTGTTGATTACTGGCATTGGATAGCGAAGGATTTACAAACAAGAGCATTTTATTCTTAAATTGCTGACAAATGCCAGAATGGCATAAGGAAAAAGTATCAAACTCTTTTTCATTGAGGCTACATCAAGATTGTGTTTGACATTGGGGAGGGCAGGGGGCATGGCCAAGGTCGGTGTGCCAGCTTGACATCACTTGTGTTGTGGGCACTCCAAGTGTTGTGTGGCAGTCCAAGTGCTCTGCCAGCAAAACGGGCTCCTATAACCCTCTGCCAGTTAAAACAGAACTCGGCAGGCCCACAGGAGGCCGTCTCAAACTCCATTTTTGTTGGCAAAGGCACCGCAAGCTAGTCCTTTGCTGTTTCCAGGGTGGATCTGTGATCCACATCTTAGCACCCCATAGGTCAGATTCAGCCCTCAGGCCTTGAGTTTAACAACCCTGGTATAAGGTCTTCTACATGGGCAGGGGGTTGGACTACAAGTCCTCTAAGGTCTCTTCCAACTCTGTTATTCTGTATTCTGCTTCTAGTCATCCATGAAAGACTGATACTGCAAAAGAAGAAATTTAGACAAAAGTACATGATAAACAAAATAAATATAGATCAATATATCTAGCACTAGAAAGAAATGTTATATACAAATTAGAATCATTTACCAAAACTAGAGTGACCATAAAGAATAATCTTTGAAGCTTGTAAGCAGTGATGAAAACATAGGAAACCAGCCTTATGCCAAATTAAACTTTGGAACCCAATTGTACAAGGTCATATTCTGAAAATAGATTGGGTCATAATAAAAAATAGCTGTGTGAGCCACTGAAAATCATATGCAGGCCCATTAAATGTACTGTAAAAAAAGATCAGCACTCTTAAATAATAATATTCATTTAAAATAAATATATACATTTAAGGACAGAAGTTAACATTTTGTGGCTAATCTGGGGGACTTTTCTTACTTCTTATTTGTTGCAAATATTTATTTAAAGGATACATCTATTTTAGAATTTACACTATATTTTTAATATTTTCTGTTACCAAATGGTAAGAAATCATACTACTAATGTAGGACAAATGTAATCAGAGTTGATTCTAAGGACTACATAAAGTCCTAATCTTAATTCAGGGGTGTCATACTCACAGCCTGCAGGATGCATCACACACTGGTGACGCCCAACCCTGCTTTAGCAAACAAAAAAAAGTTGCGATACATCACATGGTGACAACATGACGATATGAGTTTGACATTCCTGCCTTAAATTGCCCCACAACCTTAGATCCAACAACATTTTAACAAAACTAACTAACCCCTTAAACAAAAAGTCCAAAGTATTCTCCAACAGAACTTTTCTGAGCTTTATTATTTCTGGCTATCAAAGGGAACTAGGTTTACAAGAGATAGCTGTAATACTCCTATTTTCTCTAGGATAACATGGCTACAGGTAGTCCTCATTTAGCAACTACAATTGAGAGAGGCAACTTCATTTGTAATCAAAACAGTTATTAAGTGGGATACATGTAAATTGTACTTTGCTTTCCCCCACTTTCCCCCTTCATAGTTAGCAATAAGCGAATTAATGTTTGTTTACATTGATTGGAGAAAGGAATTACAATAGAGTAAGCAGGCACACAATGAGGAATGTTTACTCTCTTCTAAACTCTTCCTTCCCAATCTCTCTACTCTGTGAAGGAGAAAAGAAAAATGAGTCAGGCACAGGACAAATATATATTAACTGACTGGAATGGTGAATACATGACAGACAGAGACAGAGATTGCACAGTTAGTAAATGTGCACCTTGGTCACAAAGTTACTTTTTCAGCTGCATTATAACTTTACATGATCACTGCATGAGGCAATCAATTAACAAGGTCTATCTGCAGAGCAAAAAAGACTAGAATCACAGGCCAAACTGATAACATAAATCGGCACTTCTTCAGTTTTCTATCTTCCTTTGAATAATATATTCCTACATATTTTTTCAAATCATGATGTGCAGTCATTCAGAATCTTATTAAAAGAAATAAATATGTTTCTTTATTAAGAAGAGAATTGGAGGAATAGCCACAAGGAATCTTATCAAGCAATTTTTATCTTGGTATAAACAAATAATGTCATTTGATAATTTTTACAGTTTTAAAAATCTTTATAATCTTGTGACTGGGGATAATTTTGTGACTGAAGGTATTGTTAATTTCCCCTTAATATTGTCTTTACCTGATTTAAACCATTTTTTCTTCCTGCTACTTAGATCACTTTGAGCAACTAGAAGAACAAATGACAAGGTACCTTAAATTAATACACTATATTAGTACACTATATATTTGACATGTTTATAAGTGTTTGTGTATATGGTGTAACAAAAGAGATTTTATTTTTTAAATAAGGATTAAATAACTTTCTAAATAAAGTTTGTAAGTTTGGATAAAATGCAAACAATGAAGAAGCCATGTTAGTCTTAAGGTCAGTTATTGATTATAACATTCAGAAAACAAAAATGAGAAAAAGCTGATTAAGGTGATGCCTCATTATGTCAGTAGTCCACAAGTCCTTATCTGAATAGATGCACTTTAATTAGCTACAGTAAAGTAAGTTGTGGTGCTCATTAATAATATGACAGCACAATATATGAAGATATGATCAGATCAATCGTTATTTGTCCCAAGTAGAATAGCTAGGTTGTACATTAATTATTATGAATGTTGTAGTTTGGAGTGGGGAGGCAGTTATTCGAGGGCTTGATAACTACCAATGCTTTGGACTATAACTCAGATACAGCCTGTTTGAACTCTGCTTCAACAAATCTGGAAGTCATCAAGTTAGGAAATAATGCTTTAGTGTATATTCTGATATGGGTGACAATACAGAATCTAGGGAATTGGTAGAAGACTGCAATTCTATATTTCAGGGAACTACATTTATGCAAAAATAGGTCAAAAGAGGCTAAAAATGGCTCTGCCAAAGCTGCTATTTTTCCCTAGTAAAGGAACATGCACGAGGGAGTGTGCATAAAGGCACTAACATGCCTATCGTCCCTATCACTGTATTTTTATTCTCTTATTCTTGTTCTCGTTTTTGTTTGACAAATTCCAATGAATAAATGAATGAGGTTTTGCATGGAGAAGCAGATTGCTTCCCCCCAGGGTTGGCCTCGGTACTCACTTTGGACAGCAAACTGAAGAGCTTTGCTCTTTTCCTCCAGGACCTTTGAAATTGACTCTCACTTTGCTTTTCTGCCTTAAAATCCAAAGCAGACATGTTTTCCTTCTGATTAGTTGAGGATAACTACTGGTATGATTTTTGTAAGAAGCTGAGTTTATATGTGAATCCAACCCCCTTGTCACAGGCCAGCCCTGTGGGAAGTGGATCCACTCCTCCATGCAGAATCTCAAGGGCTTTGCAGAACCATTGGGATAGGGGAGCCTGGCCTTCCTCACTCAACTCCAGGTGAGGTAGCTTTCCTGGAGCTTTGCGTCCTTCCATATGAAGGAGGAATACAAATCTGAGAGGAGAAGCAGCAGAAAATGGGACTGCCATTTCCAGAATGGAGAAGGGAGACATGGGGAGATGCAGGCCAGTGAGAAAGTTGGGACCAGTGATTGTTGCCTAGTGGAAGGAAGGGAGGGAGCAAGGGAGGGAGGGAGAGAGAGAGAGAAAGAAAGAAAGAAAGAAAGAAAGAAAGAAAGAAAGAAAGAAAGAAAGAAAGAAAGAAAGAAAGGAAGGAAGAGATTTGATTCAACTTTGGAGAGTTAAACTAGGACTGGCAGTGGGGGTGCTCTGTGCTGCTGTGAGTCCACTCAACTGTCCCATGGGAAACCATCAGGCCAGGGACAATGCAGAGACCCCATCAATTGCTTCCAGAGCTGCCACCATTGAAACCATACAAAGAACAGGCAGCATGAGGCAGCATGGCAAGTGGACGAGGAGTAGGTGGCATCTGCTGCTGGGCAGGTGACCTATGGAGTGGGGAGGCGGGGACTGAAAAAAGCCTTTCCAGCAGCAGACATGGCTGATGTGGAACAGTGATGAAGACCTTTTGTTATCACTCCCTCCTAGCTCCAAATTGGAATGGAACTGGGTAAGGGATTGAGATTTCCCTGTCTACCCTCCATGGGATGGCCGTCTGTCTTGGGAGGGACATGAAAGGGAAGAGGTGGGGATAGGTCACAGGGAATGGCCTGGCTGCAGTGGCCCAGGGGTACCTGTGTCTGAGTATGTGTGGCAGCTCCACCTCCTCTCCAGTGATGTATTAAGCAGACTAAGCACATGCTTGGTACCAGGCTCAAAAGGGGCACCACAAAGTTGAAAATATGGCTTAGTTTGTACAGTATGTACAAAGGAGGGGGGCACCAAGATTTGTCATTGCTTAGGGCATGAGTGAGCCTTAATCCGCCACTACTACTCCCCATTTGCCTTGACTACCTCATAGCAAGGCAACCCCCCCAAGAGCTCCAGGTGCTGAAATGGGCCAGTGTCTCTCTAGCAGCTGCCCAAACCTGCCAGGGGGCATGGCCAGCATCTTCTGAAATGCAGCAGCACTCAGCTCTAGAGGAGAAAGGGGAGATGGTAAGGGTGCTGCAGGCAGGATGCACTCTTACTTCAGTGCCTTCCCCAACCCTCCTGGGCTTTGCCCATACTTCAGCCCTGGTCTGCCAGCTCCCCACTCATCTCTTCAGTGGGCCAGGCCAAGGAGGTGTCCCCCCCCCAGCATCTCCAGGACAAAAGCCCCTCTTTCAGCCCAGAGGAGTCTCAGCCTGGCCACTTAGATACACAGATCCCAAAGATCCCTTCCCTCATTCAAATTCTCTCATAGTTGGTCCACCCCCATGGTCCGAGGTTGGCCCAATTGCTGCCATGCTTTGAAGATCTACATCTCCACCCCATGTGCAGGCCACATTCATCTGTTTGTACTGAACGCAGTCCTGCCACACTCCTACATGCTCACTGTCCCAAAATAAACCCTGGTGCTTATTTTGAAGTCCAAACAATATAAGACAGGGTCTTATTTTCAGGAAAACACAGTACCACCCTACAATTAAGGGTGGTAAGATAGAAGAGGCAAAGAAAGAAGGGTCAAGGAAGATAAAAATACAATAGGGCAGAGCTCCCAGTGTGATGTCACAACACATGTTTCATCATTTTGGCTAGATGTAGATGTAGTCATATTTGCTATGTATGTTGAGTAATACAGCCTAATATATTTAGAAGACTGACAGGAGTGACCTTTGGGACATGATGCTTTCATCCAAATACAAATTTCTTGAGAATAGGAAGACTAGTTGCCTCAATGTTGTATTTTTAGGACCTTAATAACTATGAAACAATCTAAAAGATATTTTTTGTCAGATCTGTCATGTTTTTTAGTTGTTTACATTGAGTATATTTTCCTCATTTTTGTCAATTCTTTTCTTAAGATTATTATAATGCTACTGACAGAAGTTGATTACCTTCTTGAATTTACCTCTATAATATTGTATTTCAGGTATGCATACTGGTATTCAGCCATAGGAGCTGGAGTTCTTGTCTGTTCCTATGCATACATTTCATGTTGGACACTTGCGGCTGGCCGCCAAGTCAAAAGAATTAGGCAACAATTTTTTCATGCTATCATGAGGCAAGAAGTAGGATGGTTTGATATAAATGATGCTGGAGAACTAAACACACGACTTATAGAGTAAGTCCACATTTCATGCTTTTTCTTCAGCAATTAATTTAATTTATCAGTTTGGTTAAATTTAAAGTAAATCCCAATTGCTTATTTGGTGTTAGTAAAATTCAGCTCTAAAAAAAGTACTATGTGTGTGTAGCACTAGGTGACAAGAGGATAAAGATTCTCTGCATGGTCTGCAATATATAGGAATATATATTCTATATCCATGTATATACTCAAATTTGCTTTGTCAATACAACTGAAATATGTCAGAAAACCAGCAAAAATGGATCTTGATAGTCATTTCCTGAATATTGTCCTAACAAATTTGCTCTAATTTATTTTCAGTGATATATCCAAAATTAATGAAGGAATTGGTGAGAAAATTGGAATGCTGATTCAGGGAATATCAGCATTTCTATCAGGATTAATAGTTGGATTCACTGAAGGATGGAAATTGACTCTTGTAATCCTTGCTGTCAGTCCTGTTCTAGGACTCTCTGCTGCAGTTTGCACAAAGGCAGGTATACTTTTGCTGAAATGTAATGGTAGTACACAAGAGGTAGTTCACTCTTTTCAGTCATGAAAATGCCATCATGGCCCACTAAAATGGTGTTTTGATTGTTTCTTTATTTCTTGAAACAATAGCAGGGGTAATATATGCATGTCCAGAGATTGCTTGTCATTACCAAAATGTTCTGGGTGACTGAGGATATAGCATACCTTCTTCAGGAAAAAGGAAGAAACACATTATTCAATTTCTGGCCTCTGATTGATTAATTTTTGTTTCAGATCAGTATATTTTAATCTAAAACTGTACTGAATTTTCCTGAATGGTGTCTTGACAGTATATCAAGATTATCTGTGTATGGCACACATAAAAAGGAATAGGATTTGGTCACTCAGTCATGACTGACATCTTCACTTCATAAACCCCTTTGTGAAATTCCATATAAGAAGCCATCAGAGTACATGTGTACACACAAGAAAATGCACATACACATACACACACAAACAGAAAGAGAGAGAGAGAGAGAGAGCGCAAAACTGTCCTAAAAGAGATCAGTGGGATGTCCCAGAAGCAAGCCCTTTTTTTTTTCCTTTTACTCTTTTCTGCAGATTAGGACTTATGGCAAGGTCTTCAAATTTCACGACTTTAACTCCCAGAATTTCTGAGCTAACATGACTGGAGGAGGAATTCTGGGAGTTGAAGTCCACAAGTCTTAAAGCTGTCAAATTTGAAGACCCCTGATTTAGGGGATTACATTTCTCTATTCAACATTTCTAATTTGCCAAAATAAAGATAATATTTAGCCTGTATCTGCATTTGAGATTGTCCTATGTCCTTTAAGAGAGGGCTTTTTCATGCTTGAAGAAAAACCATTCTGCTTTTCTCCATATTTTGAGGCACTAGCTTTCCAGTGTAAATCTCAAGACTTGATAAAAAAGGAAAATAAATCTGAGCTATTTAAACATTATCCCTTTTCTTCTAATCATTCTCTCCTATAGTCAAGGCAATATGGTGCCTTTGCCTGCTACTTCATCCTACAGCCCCTTCCTTGTATTTTGCTGCTTCTGTTCCAGCAGTCAATTTTCATTATAACTCCTTGCCATGAGAAAAATAAAACATAGCAAGGGAAAAGCAGACCAGGCATTGCAGTCTGTGATTGTATGTGGCCTCTTTTTAAGCCAAAGGCAGCTCAACAGGAGAGTGAAATATAACAATAAAAAGCTTTGCCTGACAATGTAAAGCTTCCTTAAAGGATAAGATGGATATTGTTGATGGCTGTGTAGAATTTGGCTACCTAACAAAATAAACTTAGAGCAGGCACCTTGGATCCCACAAAACAGGTCAATGCTGCTGCCAATGAATCCTCTGAAAAATCAATATACTAGGCACAGCCACATTGTGCAATGCGCTCATATTCTTTAAAAATCAAAAGCAATGGAGAAAAGAAGAAAAATGCCAGAACTTATTAAGAAGAGGAGAGAAAGGTAGGGATAGAATAGAATATAATAGAATACTTTATTGGCCAAGTGTGATTGGACACACAAGGTATTTGTCTTGGTGTAAATACTTTCAGTATACATAAAGAAAAGGTAAATTTGTTAAGAATCAAAACGTACAATACTTAATGATAGTCATAGGTACAATCAACAATCAAATCATACTAGGAAACAGTCAATATAAATCGTAAGAATACAAGCAACAAAGTTACAGTCCTACAATCACAAGTGGGAGGGGATAGGTGATAAGGAGTGATGAGAAGATTAATAGTAATAATATTGTACACTTTGTAAATAGTTGAAATAGTTGAATAGTGTTGAGGGAATTATTTGTTTAGCAGAGTATAGCTTTTGGGAAAAAACTGTTCTTGTGTCTAGTTGTTCTGGTGTGCAGTGCTCTACAGCATTGCTTTGAGGGAAGGAGTTGAAACAGTTTATGTCCGGGATGTGAGGGATCTGTAAATATCTTCACAGAACTCTTTTTAACTCGTGCAGTATACAGGTCGTCAATTGAAGGTGGGTGGGTAGTAATTTTTTTTTTTGCAGTCCTAATTATCCTCTGAAGTCTGTGTCTGTCCTGTTGGGTTGCAGAACCAAACCAGACAGTTATAGANCCCAAATTTGGGGGGGAAAAAAAGCGTTCTAAAGTCGGCTTATATGCGAGTATATACGGTAAATGTTTTTTCTGCAGTCCTAATTATCCTCTGAAGTCTGTGTCTGTCCTGTTGGGTTGCAGAATCAAACCAGACAGTTGTAGAGGTGCAGATGACAGACTCAATAATTCTTCTGTAGAACTGTATCAGCAGTTCCTTGGGCAGTTTGAGCTTTCTGAATTGGTGCAGAAAGAACATTCTCTGTTGTGCTTTTTTGATGAAGTTTTTGATGTTAGGTGTCCATTTTAGGTCATGTGATATAGTAGAACCTAGAAATTTGGGCTTAGCAGAATATATATAAACGCTTAATTTTATTCTCCACATCAGTCCAGACATGAGGGTGGGTGAGGAAATGGTTGGGGGATCAGTGATTATAGTCCTAATATCCTGTAGCATTGAAAGATTAAGACACCGCCCTGCTCTGGACCAGGCAATCCCTAATATCAGCCTCTTTGTCTGCCATGTGGACAGTTTCTCCTTCTCTGAAGGAAGCCAGTTCTTTACATTCCATTGTGTGCATGTTTCCATTTGTTTAATAGTTTTGAACATTTCAGCAATCACAAAGACACAAAGAGGTTTCCGGATTCCCCCCCTCCCTCCTCAACTTTAAGTCCTGGCAGGACATTCAGTGGACAGAAAGATAACAGCAAATGTGGGAAGGAGGGAGGGAGGGAGCAAAAGAGACTTGCCCCAACTAAGGCTTCTGTGCCTTGATCTTAAACAGTAGAAGAATAGAAGGAAGTGGTCTCTGAAAGACCAAAGAAGGTAATTTTCTATTAATAGCACCATTTACAAGTGCTGCTGAAAGAAATTAGACAGAGCTGAATCTCCAAGTCTTGTCATTTTCAGATTGTATCAATACTGACTGGGATGCAGAATACCTTGTTCCATAGACATTGGACCTAAGAGCTTTCTAAATCTTCTCGCATGGAATGGACACATTTATAATGCTATGAGATCATTCTGATTACTGGACTGTGCTGAGAATTGATTTATGAAATGGACATCTAGAGGAATGGCACCCTATGGAAGCCTGCCTTTTGATTTAGCTTAACCAGTGGAGATTCCAGAGTGCCTCCACTATCTACGCAATATTGAAGAGACTCGAGTTTTCTAGGCATGTGAGGAAAAGTTAGGTTGTTTTCTTTACACTTATAAAAGTAAGAGAGCTAGTTTCCTTTTCATCTTTCTCTCCTATTTCATATCAGAACAAGAATTGATGGGATGATCTTTCCAGAGAGCCTGATATGTTGCAAAATGCTATCATGCTTAGTCATTGGACAAATCCTTATGTGATTTGTACAAAGCAATTTTCAACTAGAAAACTAGAGAAAGTAGATGAATTTGGAGAGGCTTGGCAGAATGTTTATTAAAGATGGGAAAACAGATGGAGAAATGCTAGTAGAAATCTAATGTAGTAGTATGTAGTCTAACAGAAGGAAGAAATATTTGTATAAAGAAATAAAACTAGTTATATATAAGAGCGTCGTTATCATTTAATAAGAAAATGATCATTCGGTATATCAGAAAAAAATCACGAAAAGTGGGAATGGTATACTTAAGAATGCAAATTAAGTACAAAAATAAATGGCAAATATATGAGTGAAGTATATTCAACTGGCTTGATCATACACAGAGATAATGAACTAAAAATGAATAGCTAAACAAATCAGCTGAAGAAGAATGAGTGGGTTAAGGCAAAGAGGAAAAGTGAAAAGATTATAGTTAGAAGTAATAGATTACCTCCTCCATAAGAGGCAAATAGCAATGCATGAAGTGATGGATGGAAGGAAACATCCATAAAGGTAGAGAAATGGAAGCAAAAGTTCTTTGCAAAAATGGAAATGGAGAGGTTTTATGAATGGGCTGGGTGTAAATTAGATCTTTTTTTTGTTTCCCTTCAATCATGTCCAGTTCTTGGAGACTGCCTGGACAAGTCCCTGAAGTTTCCCTGACAAGGTTTTTCAGAAGTGCTTTGCCATTGTCTTCTTCCTAGGACTGAAACAGAATGATGAGCAGAAGATCATTCAACTGATTTTGTGCCTAAGGGTCTAAAACTCACATTGCCACACAACAAGGATTACATGTACTTAAAAATGGACTGCTGGAGTGAGGAAAACTAAATTTCACCAGAGGCAAGGAAGAAGGCTTTTGCTCTAGACAGACTGTTAATGAAAAAACACGAGGAAGGAAGTATTGGCAGGGGCATCTAGGGACAATAGTCTTGACATGACAGATTCCAGAAGTGGTGGAGCCAGTGATTCCAATGATTCCAATTTGGCTGAAGCATATCCAGGACTTCTTGCTTGTACCCATTCAACTTTGAAATTCATCCATACAGTCCTAAGCAGAGATATGGTAAAGATCCAACAGTAAGGAGCTGAGCTTTGCAGGTTGAGATTTGCCATAAAACAAGCCAAGGAAAAAACAGACTCTAATGAGTAACATGCCTCAGCTGCATATTGGGTGGAGGCTCAGTCTGGCCTCACTCCTGGGAGAAAACACTGAGAACAACTTCTGTGTATATCATGCTTAGAACTCTAGATTTGCTCTCTCCTATCTTTTTGCATGGATTCTTTGCCAAATATTGGATTATGTTTACAGTTGCCATCTTAAACTATCAGTAATACATTATATTTTTCTAAAACTTCTTCCTGAACTTGCCTATCACAAGGGTTGCCAATCACAAGGGTGTAATCAGGATCCAGCTTTCTCTCTTGTGACTAGCAGTCACTAGACCTTGCATAGAATATTTTACATAGGAGCCACACCCTTTTTCATAGTACAATATATGACAATCAGCTTCCTATCTTAGTTTTGGTTCTAGTTATCCATTGTCCTCTCCCCAGGCCTACAAATCTTCCCACTTGAAGGATTTCAACTCTTCAAGATCCTTGGTTCCAATTATCAATTCTTGTGAGAATGATGTATTGTGATGTAACAACATGGGCTTTTCCCTTCTTTCTTAAGGCTAGGTCCCACTGGCCGACGGATGCAAAACGTATGCAAAAAGGACACAGCAGATGAG
>BHFT01025344.1:0-14747 GCA_004320025.1 Laticauda laticaudata | reverse complement strand
GAGAGAAAGAAAGACTTTTGCTGCTTTCCTTGCGTGCAGCCAAAAGCAGAAGAAGAAAGAAGCAGAAAGAAGCAGCCTGATGGCCAGGCCAGGTGTATGAGGTGTGGGGGGAAAGTTCCCCCCTCCGCCCTTTCCCCTCTCCCCTTACTACCTCATGTTGTAAGCAATGCAAGCCTTGTGTTTCCATGGCCATGTGGCCTTGTGCTGCCTGGATTAATTGCTTTGGGGGGGTGACATTTCTCTGCAGACCACCAAAATTTTCTTACGGACCAGCAATGGTTCCCAGCTCACTGGTTGGCAACCACTGAACTAGACGGCTGCAAATATTTAGGTCATATGCTGCATTTGAATGAACTTGTAAGTGAACAGAAATGGGATGCAACCTCTATGCAACAAAAGGTTAACGTCTTTCTGGAAATTGGAATCCATGCAGATTCAGAATAAGAAAATAGTGAATACGACAGATTGCTGATAAATCCCCAACAGGTGATTGACCTGTTGGCCTACAATTAGCCAGGTAAAACCAATTCCACAGGGGAGTAAAAATTCTTGGCCTTTCAAATCTCTCCAAATGGGATGGCTTTTTTCTATTTGTAAAAACACCCCCCAAAATCCCACAGATCTCTTTCAGCAGCTGTTTTGGCACTTGAAAATAGAGATAATTCCCTCTTACAAAGAAGAGAAAGCTACAAAAAGATTCTTTCCAAATGCTTACAGCAGTTTTTATAGTGAGAAAAAAATGGTGAAGAAGAGGAAAAGGAATAGTTGAAGAAGTCAAGACAGGGCCTGGAAGATTAAGCACTAATCAAGAAGTGGCCGGGTCTCTAAAACAGAACTGTTGTATCACTTCAAGTGTCAATTTAGAACAGAATAGAATAACAGTTGGAAGGGACCTTGGAGGTCTTCTAGTCCAACCCCCTGCCTAGGTAGAAAACCCTACATCACTTCAGACAAATGGTTATCCAACATCTTAAAAACTTCCAGTGTTGGAGCATTTACAACTTCTGGAGGCAAGTTGTTCCACTGGCTGATTGTTCCAAGTTTCAGGAAATTTCTCCTTAGTTCTAGGTTACTTCTTCACTCCTTGATTAGTTTCCACCCTTTGCTTCTTGTCCTGCCCTCAGGTGCTTTGGAGAATAGCTTGACTCCCTCTTCTTTGTAGATATTGGAAGACTGCTATCATGTCTCCCCTCGTCGCTTGCTGTTCATTAAATTAGACATACCCAATTCCAGCACACCATTCTTCATACTTTTAGTCCTCATCCTAGTCCCTCAACTCGCTCGTTACGCAGTCTCTCTGCACTTTTCAGAGTCTCACATCTCTTTTTTTTAAATTGTGGTGCACAATAACTGGATGCAGTACTCTAAGGTGTGAGCCGTTACCAAGCGCATTTTTAAAATGGCAAAACACTTCACGTGATCTTATTCCTTCCTTCTGTCTTATCGCAGGCCAGAATTGTGTTGGTTTTTTTGGCAGCTGCTGCCACACTGCTGGCTCATACTTTAACATGATTGTCCACTAAGGATCTCGCGAGATCCTTATCACAGTATCTACTCATTGAGCAATCGGGTACCACTACTACATACCTGTGCATTTTGCCTTTTCTTGGTCCCTAAATGTAGAACCCTACTTTTCCAGCATTAGAATTTCATTTTTGCTTGAGTAGGCACCTCAGTGTTCAGACGCCTATCAATCTCCGTTTACCTTTATCTGAGCTATCGATTATAGGCTATTCTGCCAGCCTTGTGGTGTTGTCTGCAAATGTTCCACTTAAATTGTGGAGAGCAGTTCAAAAGGATTTACTCCACTTGCTAGTTCATTTGGATTGAACGTACTAGCCTATAGAAAAAGTGCTTTCTACACAGAATAGAATCGAATAAGAAATAAATTCTTTATTGGCCATGTGACTGGACACCACAAGGACATTTGTCCCTTGGTGCACCATGCTCGTCAGTGACTGTCAGTGTACATAAAAGAAAAGATACATTCACATCAAGAGTCAAGAAGCATAAGGTACATCACTTAATAATAGTCATAGGGTACAATAGTCCATTCTCTTTATATTCTGTTCAAAAATTTAAGATTTTCTCAGGCCAAACACCAATAATACTTACCTGGAGCTGCAAGTATTATTATGGAGAATGCTTAAATTGTTAATGTTGTTCTAATGCGATGCCTGCTAGTAATATTCAGATTACAACTGGCACAATTCTATGATATTGTTGTTAGCCTGCCTCTACTTTAGTACAACTCAAGGCGATATACACAATGCTCCTACATCATCACCAACAATCACCTGAAGTGGGTTGTGTTGGATTTGAGAGAGAATGATTGGCTTGAGTCACCCAGCTGGCTTTCTTGGCTAAGGCAGGACTAGAACTCACGCCTTCCTGGCTTCTAGGAGACAATTGCTTAAAACATTCCATTTTCCACTGGTTTGGAAAAACTGGTATCTTGTTCTTTTGAGAAATAGATTAGGCTGATCTTTTTTGTAAGGTGCCTGTTGCTGCAACCCTTAAAAGAGACAGAAAACCTGATGGGGAGAATTCAACGTATTCATAAAAGAACCAAATGACCCAATTTTCATATCAAAGCAAGTGATGATGGGTACACAGGTTGGGAAATTCAGCCTCTTCACACCTGGAAATTAGATAATCAACTTCTTCACGATCTGACAAAGGATTTCCTTTCAGTTTCTTGGTAGGAGATTATCTTGTTCCTCCTACCTTGTTTGGAAATCTCATATTTTGAGCACTTGCAACTTTCAATAGTGATGATGCTGATAATAATACTAATACTCTGGATGGTCTGGAGAGTAAGTGTGGCAGTGCCTGGAGACAGCAGAATAGAAGAAAAAGAACTGGAGAAGATAACAAAATACAAAGACCTACAAATAGAAATAGAATGACTGAAGCAAAGGCAAGCAAGGGTTGTACCAATAGTAGTAGGAGCCTTGGGTGCAGTCCCCAAACAACTGAGTACCACTTGAACACCATCAGAGGCATTGACAAATGTGCCATTGGTCGATTGCAGAAGGCAGCTTTACTTAGAACAGCTTCCATCCTGCAGCGATCTCTGTAACACCATCAAACATCCAGATTTGCCTCTCCCAGGTCGTTGGGAAGGACTCGATAGGTAGACAAAAATGCCAAACCCTGTCTGAACATCTGGCTGATTGTGCGATTAATAATAATAATAATAATATAATAATAATATAATAATAATAATAATAATAATAATAATAATAATAATTCGATACATAGGATGCTGGCAGCAACCAGTATCAATCAACAGTGCCAGTCAATGATATTTTAATACATTTTAAAATGTTCAGTTGATTGAGTTTCATGTTTAATGAATAAAAGTTTACCATAACAACAAGAACAATAACAACCTCAACCAGTTGGACAACGAATGCGTACAGATAGTGAAGGTCTCAGGCATAGAGAATGCATGATTATTTGTGCTTTGCGGAATATATAGAGATGACCTCATCTCTAAAATCATTGGTTTAATGAACCATTTCTCAGGTTCCTTCTTCTATCCTTGATTTGCCTGATTATCTTTGGAAAACACCTCATGACACCTCATGGAAAACACCTCATGAAAACACCTCTTCCCACCAAACTTCCATTTCATTTCAAACAGAACACTTTTAACCTACAGGAATGTTTCCGTTTGACAGGCAGTATTGCAGACTTTATTTTGGGTATCTTTCAGCATATTCCCCTCAAAAGGCACTATGCTGCCCCATGATGCATTTCTCTCCACGGGGACATGGTGACTCATTTCCACCCATTAAATGCTTGGAACAGTTCCAGTATCCAACACTAATACCATTATGTGATAATGACTAGCAGTATCCATTGCCTTAAAATAGCATGCGATCTTGCTATCCGTTTATTTCTTCCAGCATTTATATGTGCTGTTGCAAGATTACAGCCTCAGTGTTCAGATCCTCAGCAAGGCGTTGTTGAATTCAGCTTTCCTATTTCTAGGCCAGATCCCGTCACATTCACGCATCGTGTTTACTGATCGAACTTCCTTTTTTCGGGGGAGTGCACGAAAAAGAGAGAGGGAGGGAGGGAGGGAGAAAAAAAAGAGAGAGAAAGAGTGAGAGAGAGAGATGTTTGGCCCTTGGGATATTGGGAAAACCACCCAATTTTATGAACCTTTTGATGAAAAAAAAGGAATCTGCAAATTATGGGTTTAAGGATGTGAAAGGTTAGCTTACATGAAAAAGGGATTCAAATATTTTTACCACCAGTTTGGTGGGCATGGCTTGGTGGGCACTCTTTGTGTGCGTGCACACACTTTGCATGTATGCGTGCACCAAACATGCACTTCGCGCAAGCATAGAGGCAGTCTAACTCACCTGCAAACCTGCACGATCCTGGTCACTTCAGCAACTGTGCTTCAAAAGCATACTCTTCTGTGCCGTGCAAAGCAGCTGCGCTTCAAATTCAGAGGATAAAAGGTGAGTATGGGAGCCTGGGCAGGCGGGTGGGCCTGACAGCAGAGCAGTGGAAAGAACCGGTTCAGTGTCTGCTACTTATCGCGGCTACCGGCTCGGCAGAACCGGGCAGAACCGGTAGAATACCACCACTGATTCAGTCGCTATGCTGGCTTTCTCTATGGCCAACTCCCCCTGGTTTGTCTCTACAGACTGAGCTGTTTCTGGCAAGGCTTTGATTTTTTTGCCCTGGGTAGACCTTTGCAGTCCTTCCAATTTTGCTTCTGTAAATACTTTAGTTTGTATTCTAAATGGACATTGATCGGTTTGTCTCCATTCTCTTATTCTTAATTCTGGATGTTATTTTTGCAGAAGGGGTATATTCTTTTCAAATATCCTTTTGTCACTGGATTTGATTTGTAATAAGCTTCAAATATTTGTCAGGGCTAAAAAAACAACAACAACTTTTTCTTCCAGTAGCTCTGCAGCTGCTGGGCTTGGTTGCTCAGCCAACAGTTCCAAGTTCTATAAACCTGTCAGAGTGTTTGCAGCGTGACTACCATTATGAGACAACTAGGAGGAAAACACAGCACACACATACTTAGACTTTTAACTGTGGTGGTTTTTATACAACAGTTATATACAGACATATACGTGGTAGGCAAAATACCTTGCAAGCAATCTTTCTTCTTAACTCTACACAGAGAACTCTGCAATGGATACCAGACACAAGGAGAGAGAACATGCCCTCTAATGGCTGCCCTTCTATAAACACCTCTTAAAGGGATAGAACCATTCCCAGCTGCAGCAGCACGGGCGCCTCGGGAGTAAGGCTGCAAGGTGATGGCCCCTCTCTTAAAAGATAAAAGCCAGCTGAGAAACCAGAGTTTTTTTCAGGAAGCAAAGAATTTTTTTGCACTCAAGCCTTGTGGACATTTGGAGTATCTTGGTTGGTATTTGGAGACTCTTTGTGTTTGAAATATTTCTTAGTAACTTTATCTGGTGTTCTTGGCAGCCTTGCACCACCTTGGCAAGGCTCGTTTTTATCAGAGACAATTTGTTTGAAACAGCCTTTTAACTGGGAAGGAATTCATAAAGAATCAGTAAAAGGTTTTGCTGTTACCTCCGTTTCGTGTTGGTTTCCTTGGAACAAGGTTTGGGTCAGAACAACAAGTAAGCAAACATCTTCTTAACTCTACACCCAGAGAACTCTGCAATGAATACTGGACACAAGGAGAGAGAAAACACGCCCTCCAATGGCTGCAATATATAAACACCTCTTAAAGGGATCTTTAATCCCCAGTCTTAAAGGGAAATACCCATGCTATGCTGATTCATTCTTATTGCATCATCCTATATTACATCAACTTCACTTCTGGTTGGTTCTTAAATCCCAAGACCTTAACAAAGCTATTTGTCTCCAGGTGTCCAGAAACCTTGATCTGAGATGGATTTCTGTCGATTTCATTATTCTTGTGAATGCAAGAAAAGTCATAAAATGGGGCAAACCCAGCATTGGAAATTCTGGCCACAATTGTGCTTGTCAGTCAAAAGCTTACCTGTATATACAGGTAGACCTCAACTTACGATGGTTCATTTAGGGACTGTTCAAAGTTACAATGGCCCTGAAAAAAGTTATGTATTTTTCGCACAACCGTTGCAGCATCCCCACAGGGTCACAGGATCCAAATTCAGACAACAGACTCGTACTTACAATGGTTGCAGTGCCCTGGTGGGTCATGTGACCTGCTTTTGTGACCTTCTGACAAGTGACATCGATGGGGAATCCAGATTCACTGAACAATGGTATTACTAATTTAACAACCTCAGCGATTTCCTTAAAAACTATGGTAAGAAAGGTCATAAAATGAGACAAATTTCACTTAACAAATGTCTCCCTTAGTAACATATTTTTGATGCTTCATTGTGATCGTAAGTGGAGGACTACCTGCATGTGTTTGTGTATAAACATATATTGTGTGTGAATCCCTCTTTCTCTCTCTATCTCTTTGTCTGAATGTGTTTATCTAAATACATTTTTTGTATTATAAATAGGTTGGTATATGTATGTTTTTCTTATTAGTTTATGTTAATTTTCGCAATATTGTTACTGAATTTTTAAAATCTAATTTTATTTTATTGCTCTTTTAATACCTGTACACAGCCTGGAGAGCCTGCAGAAATTAAGGCAGTAGATTGTTTGCATAAATTAACATTAAAATGGGTACTTTCAATCAGAATACAGGTGGAAGGGACCTTATAGATTTCCTAGTCCAACCCTCTGCTCAAGCAGAAAGACCCTAGACTATTTCAGACAAGTGGTTGTCCAGTCTCTTCTTGAAAGCCTCCAGTGATGGAGCACCTACAACATCTGAAGGCAACTTCTGTTACACTGGTTAATTGTCCTTCCTGCTAGGAAGTTTCTCCTTAATTCCAGGGTGCTTCTCTCCTTGATTAATTTCCATCCATTGTTTCTCATTTTTTCTCCTGATGCTTTAGAAAATAAATTGACCCCCCTCTTCTTTGGGGAAGCCCCTCAAATACTGGAAGATTGCTATCATGTCTCCCAGTTCTTCTTATATTGAAACTGCCCAAGCCCAAATCCTGCAACCGTTCTTCATATGTTTTAGTCTCTGGGCCTTTAATCATCTTAGTTGCTCATTTTGTGGTTGTGTGTCCATCATTGCAACCATGTAAGAAACAGGTAACTCTCCCACCATGGCCATTTTGTGAGAATGCGATATCTTTTAGGTCGCCAGTGCTTTCAAGATATATGAAGGACGCTTTCCTCCATGTTTTGGGAAAGGACATATAGGAAATGACCAGGCTGAGCCCGAGGGAGTATGTCATAAACCTTGAGTCTCTTCTTGCCCACAAGAGATCGAAGTCCAGCTCACTGTCAACTCGTAAAGCATTCCTATGTCTGTTTTCGAGTTGTCATAAGCGGAGGGGGGAGGAACCAGAAGTACATTCCACACATATCTTACAAAGATTGTAGCTAAGCTACCAGATCTTCTGCCTGCGAAAATCCTTCATTGGAGAATGTGATTGATGATGTCCAACCCATGAGCATGCTTTGTTGGAGAATCTGATTGGTGACACAACCAGGGGGGAGGTGGGAAATGGTCACAGGTGGCCATAAATCATGTGTATCAGAGTTGGCTTCAACTGGGATAATGCCGACATGTTGCTCCTAATAAATCTTTTGGATTCTTTTGAAGCTTGGCTTGAGGCTCATGATTTAATTAGAATAACTGCCAGAACCCTGACACCCACCTTGAATTCTATTGACTCTTATCTACCAAAATTCTCTTTGACCATTAGTAGTTAACACAAAACATAGAACAATAGATTTGGAAGGGAGCTCAGAGGTCTTTTCCAACTCCCCTGCTCGAACATTTCAGACAAGTGGTTGTCCAGTGTCTTCTTGAAGACCCATAGAGATGGGGCACCGACACCTTCTGAAGGCAACTTCTGTTCCATTGGTTCAGATTCTTGTAGAGGGCTTTGGGAGACAATAAACCTATGTTCGTTTGAACTGCCTGGACTCCTGATTTTTGGCCAGTGGTAGGATGCTGCTAGTGTAACCATCAGTTTGGTAATTGCGTGTGCACCAAATGCATGCTGTGTGCATGTGAATAGCTTTCTGAAAACACTTACCTGCTACGATACTACTGGGGAGTAACACAGCTGAGGAGCGGCAATCCACTCTGCAGCAGGAATCAGCTGAGAGGATATAGGTAAGTACAGGGCAGGGGTAAATGGGCAGGCCCACATGATCATCAGCATGAATCAATTTGCTGCCAGCTGATTGTCAGAGCTAGGGGTTCACCCAAATCAGTCCGAACTGGTCAAATCTCAACTCTGTTTTCAGTGCTTGACAGGAGAAGGGTTGAAGTTCCATGTATACTTCTTCAACTTAGGCTGAAGATTTCCAGCGATGGCAAACCTTCTTCTCATCCTGGACTGAAATCAAGCAGCATCAACATTTGAGGTGGCCCCGGGAAGAACATATAAACCTTGTAATTGTTGTGGCCTGCCAGCAGCCAGCAGAGCTGGTAGCAGATTCAGACAGTGAGAAGGTTGGGGAGGAACATAGGCTAGTCCTGGAGTCTGGGGAAGGCTCTAACAAGGGCTCTGCATTGGAGGCAGAGATGGGGCCAGGGCAGTCCAACAGTTATCAACTGCCTTCGGAGTCGGAGATCAGTGGGGAAGAAGAACAGCTGGAGCCTGTTCCCAGTGTGCACGTGCACAGAGCTGCCAGAACAAGGGAACAGCTTAGGAACAATTATTGACTTGGGAGTAAAGGCTCAGGTGGACGGTGAATGCCCCCTCCCATAGGGAATAAAGAGCGAAAGCGGAGTGGGGTTTGCAGGAGACAATTAGTTTAATTCATTCTGGGTGAAGATCTGTTCCTGACTTCTTGCCAAGTAATTGCTGCTACAGCATGGCATTTGGAAGCTATTGGCCTGGCAACTCTCCCAGCCTGATAAAGGTCTGTAGTTGTAAAATCTCTTAAAAGAGTGTTGGCTCAGACTTTGCTGGAGAGGAATTCACTTTAACCTAAATAAAAGGGGTTTTACCAGGACAAGGAGTCGGCTCCATGATCTTGGGAAGGTCTAGGTTAGAACAACAATTACTTTGAAGGTTCCTCCTCTTCTTCCAGTGACTCCGCCATAAACTTCACATGGGGACCTGGCCTGACAGTAGACCTGAAGTGGACTCATGCTTGGAAGTTGGCCAAAACTACTGAGCTGGAAGAGAAAGGGTTTCATATTCCCTCGCTAGGCCAGCTGCTTCCTTGAATATAGCCAAGAGGTGTTCATAGAGTTGAGTGTGGTGTTTTCAGAAGAGAGGCAACAGCAGGCTGAAAAGGAATCCCCTGGATACGAATTCCATCGGAGCAGGACAGCAATTAACAGTCCTGTCTCTCGTCAAAGAGGAGAGGATTAATGGTTTGGCCATTACTGCTGGAACAGGGAGAGGCAGAGCAGCCTCATTAGACCAAACTGGGTAGCTTTGCATTATTTTGCTCCTCAGGCTTGGCACAAGGGGGCGATTTTAATAACCAGAAGGTAGGTTTCCCTTCTCTCAGAGGCCCAAAATTAAAATGAGAGGTGCCTCCAACATAGAAGGGACATTTCTATCTTCATCCCCTCCCCCAGTGAGATATTCAATAGCCTTGTGTGAGCCACATTCCTCCTTGGGAAAGCGTAGGGGGCTGAGTTCACTCCAATTATTTAGTCCGTGCCTTGTTTTTCTAATAAAAAACTTTGTACAAATCACAAAGAGGGTGCTTTACCCCAGCTGAAAAGACAAGCGTTTTAAAATTTCAGCTGCAGAAATTGATTCGTGTAAGGCTTCTTCCTTCCTTTTTTTTGCTAAGAAATAATAAAATAATTATCTGCTCTGCCTTGCTTCTCTGTTCTGTTCTGCCCTACCCTACCCTACTCTACCCTACCCTACTCTACTCTACTCTATTCTTTATCCCAATATTCTGTTCTGTTCTGTTCTGCTCTATTTTTCCTATTCTATTCTATTCTATTTTATTCTATTCTATTCTACTCTACTCTACTCTATTCTATTCTATTCTATTCTACTCTATTCTTTATTCCAATATTCTTCTCCTCTCCTCTCCTTCCCTCCCTCCCTCCCCTCTCTCTTGCATACACACATATACATAACACACACACATATATACACTGGTATTATTTTTTACTTGTATGTTTTATTAAGGAAGAAAATCTTGCCTTTTCTGCTTTAACTTCAAAATTGCCTTCATAATTATATGAAGGTTGGCATGGTGATTTTTTTTTTTTACAAAAAGAACCAGATAACCTCTGATATTCTTTTCTGCAGGAGGTTTTCATCAAGAACAAATCATAGATCCTAAATGGTGACATGATAATTTGTGTCAAGACTTTCTTGAGAAGCTTCATCTCCTTCTGTTTCCCCAAAAGTGGCTCTTCCTGGGTTTATTCCTGGTGGCATCACCCTGGGCTTGATATCCCATAACATCAACCTCAATCTTTGAAGACAGTTTCTGTTCCACTGGTCGATTGTTCTCACTGTTAGGAAATTTCTCCTTAGTTCTAGGTTGCTTCTCTCCTGGGTTAGTTTCCATCTGTTGCTTCTTGTCCTGCTTTTTGGTGCTTTGGAAAATAGTTTGACCTCCTCATCTTTGTAGGAACTCCTCAAATATTGGACTTCTTCTAAATCTTCCAGGTGGATAATGCTATGATAGGAGAATAACATCCTCGCACTTCACTTCAGACAGAAAATGTTATCTTAATGCATTTTTCCCAGGAAAAGCAAAGAGAGAGAGAGAGATTCAACACACACACACAAAAGGAATATTTCACACATGGTTGGGCTGATACTTCTACTTAAGCTCTTTCAATTTTGGTTTCTTAATATAGTATTTTCCTGTTAAGATACTTTATTTCACTGAAGGGACTCAGTTTTCAGATCATTTTAGAGATTTCTAGTGGGCTATTCAGCTTGGATTGCCTATGTTTCAAATACTAGCAGGATTTGAGTCAATTTTGGTAAACCCTTTGCTCGGTTTATCAGCAGGAAATTGATCAAGAGTTGAAAAACTGATTTTAGGAATCAATTGGACTTCGTATTAGTCCAGGGAAACTTGGATATTAAGGAGTATTGAACTCCAGTTAATGCTATAGTATTATGTTGTTAGGGTTCTATTTGGGAAAAATCAAAACATGGTGATTTCTTTTTTGCTTGATACTCATAATATACTCTTACAAAAATTCTTTTCCTGTTTCAAATTATTTCAAGCCGTTTGCCTATATATATAAAAATTGTAGAATATAACAAATCACACAATATAAGTAGATTTACAGTGTGTACCAAATCATGATTAGTTGCATCTTAATTTAACAACAATAACAACAACAACAATAATAGTAAAAATTTGCCTATTCCAGGTCCTTGGTAAGGACTTGATAGGTAGACAGAAATGCCAAACCCAGTCTGAACATCTGGCTGACTGTGCAATGATTAATAATAATAATAATAATAATAATAATAATAATAATAATAATAATAATAATAATAATAATAGCAATAATAATAATAATATACTCATTATTTGCAATTGTATAATGGGGTACTAGTTGATGTATTGTGTTATTAAGTTTCATAACAATACTTTGTGGCAAGTTTAACAGATTATAACATTAATCCATAGATAATACTGCATTCCAGTCAAAGATTTTCTAAATTGTTCTGCAAAGGTTATCCATCAAATTGATAGTTATTATCATCTCCTGGTTTGTTATTCATTTTAGTTGAACTTTTTGATTCAAGGATATTCAAGCTTTGATTATTAGTTCAAGTGGGAATGTATTGTCCATTATTGACTATAAAAAGGTGCAGGTAAGAATTTGATCCAATTTTTGCTTTTGGCTGTTAGACGTAGCTTTTAGCAAAAAATAAAATAAAATAAAATATTGGAAATACTGGAAAATCAAAGTACTTCTTTCCATAGGTCAGAGTTATTTTAAAATAGAACAGCGTTGGCTAAAAATTTGATGCTAGAGCTGTGAATTTGGAAGGCTCCTTTAAGGATTGTTTGTTTCGTTTTGGTCTGCATTTCTAATAAATATATTCTTAATAGATGGTTTATATCTGTTCAAATGGGCACTGGATATGGATGCTTGCAGTTTTTTTTAAAATTTCTCCTTAAGATTAGAGATGACATCATAGTTTGTCAAGTTTGTGTGCCTGACCACATGAGTATAAAATGTGTGTCTTATGTCTAATCTGTCTTGATTCTTTTCAATTGTTCCATAAATGTCTCTGGATACTATTTTTGAGGGTGTGTTTTGGAATCAGTTACGACTCCTCGCGATTAAATCATGGAACATTAAACATAGAATAATAGTGTTGGAAGGAACTTGGAGGTCTTTTACTCCTTTCTATGGCAGGACATCCTACACCATTCCAGACAAATGGATATCTAGTCTCTTAAAAATGTCCAGTGATGGAGCACCCGCCCACCAGCAGAGCTGGTGGCAGACTCGTACAGTGAGGAGGCTGGGGAGGAACATGGGCCAGTCCTGGAGTCTGGGGAAGGCTCTGACAAGGGCTCTGTGTCGGAGGCAGAGATGGGGCCAGGGCTGTCCAACAGTTATCAGCTGCCTTTAGAGTCAGAGATCAGTGGGGAAGAAGAACATCTGGAGCCTGTTCCCTTTGTACACATGTGTAGAGTTGCCAGAAGAAGGCAACAGCTAAGGAACAGGAATTGACTCGGGAGTAAAGGCACAGGTGGATGAATGGCACCTCCCATAGGGAATAAAGAGAGCAAAAGGGGAGTGGGGTTTGCAGGAGACAATTAGTTCATTTAATTAGTGTGAAGATTTGTTCAGTCTCTCTCAGAGACTCCTTGCCAAGTATTTCCTTCTACAGCATTGCACTATTGGCCTGGCAGCTCTCCCAGCCTGATAAGGTCTGGTGGTTGCAATTCACCTTTGAAAGACTGTTCGTCGGGACTTCCCGTTCCCCTTCCCCTTCCATTCCCTCCCTCCCTCCCTTCCCTTCTTTTTCCTCTTTCTCTTCCCCTCCTCTCCTTTTCCCCCTTTCCCTTCCCTTCTCTCCACTCTACTCCACTCCATTTTGAGAGCGATTTTTTTTCGTCTTCCTGGGGCTGAGAGACAGTGGTTGGTTTAAAGTCTCCAGGTGACTTCATCATGAGCCTTAGTGGCGCAGTGGTTAGAGTACAGTACTGCAAGCTACTCATACTGTAATTTGGTAAATTGAATCCCACCAGGCTTAAGGTTGACTCAGCCTTTCCTCCTTCCTAGGTGGGTAAAATTAGGACCCAGATTGTTGGGGGCCAGAGGCTGACTCTGTAAACTGCTTTGTGAGGGCTGTAAATACTATAAAGTAGTATATAACTCAAAGTGCTATTGCTATTATCTAAGAACTCAACATCCTGTGTTCGTCCACATAGTTTGATCTTTAAATATGCTATTTTTTAAAAAAAAAATTCTTCATCACTCTAGTTTTTATTTTCCATGTTTTATATAAAGCGACGTTTTGCTAAAATTGAAATGTTTCCTTCAAGCTGTTCGCTTAAGTTGGTCATGATATCTCCCTGTGCTTCTTCTGGTGCTATTGCTTGAGGTTAGCATTTTCGAAATAATTCGAGAGAGAGAGCCTTTGGGGGGAAGAACACTAGAAAAAGTAAAGGAGGTGCATGCTGTTTCACACCATAGTAATTTGGTGATTGTAGTAAAAGAATATTACTGACTGAGTAGTAAAATAACAGACTGCGCTTGAGTTGTCCCTTGGTCATCATTAGTCGATAATGAGTAAAGATATATTATTGTTATTATAAATGGATTGTTTTCAGCTGCCTACGTTATTTAATGGTTACTCATATCCTCTGCAAAAGATTATAGGATTTGACAGGACAATTTTGTATATGTGCGTGCGTGAAGCAACAAATGATGTCCTGTACAGCTTCACAACGGTTTCTTAAAGAAGATGTACACAGACACAACATTGCTCTCTTTATAGGGTCCAAACGGTATTAATAAGAAAAGTGCATTTTTTTTAACGTGTTAGAGAAATAGAATAGAGTAGATTGTGTTAAAGAAAATAGAATAGAATAGAATATAGAATAGAACAGAATAGAACCGTGATGGTGAACCTATGGCATGCATGCTGGAAGTGGCATGCAGAGCCATTTATGCCACCATGCGAGCTGTCGCTTGGAACAGACCCATTGTGCATATGTGCATGCCCCCAACAGCTAGCTGATTGTCAGCTATCTGCCGCGCATTACAAAATTATTATCAATTTAACGAAAATTGTAAATTTTGATTGTAATAGCACAGAGATATTTGTGCCCAGGTGACACACTGTTTAATGTCATATGTTGAAGTTTAAAAAATAAAAAAAACTTTATAAAATTTATTGACAGTCTGGTAGAGTCATCTGTCAATTCTCTGGAAGCCTGCACTCTCAAACAAAAAAATCTCCACACCACAAGCCAGGCTAACACCTGGGCACAAATACACTCCCCTGATACCTCCAGCTCAAACACACCCCAACCAAGCACCCAGATCAAACCTAGCTTCCTAACAAATGATAGCCATCCATTTACTCGGAGCCAAGCCACACTAAAAGCCTCCAATACGGGAAACACAATGTTGCCCCCCATCAAGACAAAAAAAGCTACAAAACTGTCAGAAAATATTAGAAACACCAATCAAGCAGAACACAGCAAACTCCAAGAACAATAAACACAGACCAAGACTCCCAACC
>BHFT01025343.1:0-12327 GCA_004320025.1 Laticauda laticaudata | reverse complement strand
ATTTTCACCACTTTTTGGAGCGGATGACAACGGATGGAGCCACCCCCGAATTTTTGCTCATCCGCTGTGTCCTTTATACATATGTTTTGTGTCTGTCGGCCAATGGGACTGGGCCTAAACAGAGGGATACAATCAAGATCAAGTGAGATCATAATACCACTCTATAAAGCCTTAGTAAAACCACACCTAGAATGCTGCATCCAGTTTTGGTCACCACACTATAAAAAAGATGTTGAGACCAGAAAAAGTGCAGAGAAGAGCAACCAGGATGATGAGGGGACTGGAGGCTAAAACATATGATGAACGGTTGCAGGAACTAGGTATGGCTAGACTGTGAGAACAATAAAGCAATGGTATAGAAGTTGCCTTCAGAAGTTGTGGGAGCTTCAACACTGGAAGCTTTCAAGAAGAGATGAGACTTCCATCTTTCAGAACTGGTGTAGGGTCTCCTGCTTGGGCAGGGGTTGGACGAGGTCCCTTCCAACTCTGATTATCTGTTATCTGTTATCTGTTATAAACCACCATTTCATGGTGAATGCAGGCTAAATCCTGAGAATTAAAGCTCAGAATTTGGTTAACACACACTGCCTGAAAGATGCTTGTGACCAAAACCCCAAATGCTGGCTTCTTTTCAAGTGTAGTTTCCAAGAAGGGAAACCTCCTGATTGGTTGCTTGATGTTGATTAATAGACGTGGGAGGTTGAAAGACTCCAGGGCCAAAGAGTAGGTCCATCTTGGTGGCATCTGATGTTGATTGGCTTTGTCCTGCGTGGCTGCACTGGAAGAGTGGACATTAAGATTAAGTGATGCTGTCGTTTAGAGTCGAAGTGCACTGCATCATTCTGCGAAGGGACAGCTGTGGTGGTTAATCCTTCATCACCAAGGGAACTGGCTGCCAGATGAAAGATATACCATCAAAGATAACCCTCCATAACTTGTGCGAAAGATCAAAAAACTTTGAATTCACACCCATCTGTTCCAGAGAGGGGTAAAGATGAAATATAGGTAGCATTGGAGGAATATATATATATTTGTTTTCTTAAGTTTTCGCGGGTACTTACATGTATGGTATTCAACTTTGTTCGGATATTTTCCCACGTCATCATAGTTGTGCTTTTACAGATGATCACAATACAGAAGCCTGATGATGGCAGATGAGATTCTGCTGAAACGTTGCTACAAATTTAAAAGCATTACAATGACGTGAGGATAATTACCCGAAGGAATCTGAACTGCAGTTCATGTAAGTACCCGCGGAAAACTTAAACACACACCAACACACACACATATAGTATAGTTATATTGTATGTTATGTATTGTATATTTTGTTTTGGTATATGTTGTATTTTTGTGTATGTATATGTCATATGTTATATATGTTATGTTAGTGTATATGTATATGTATATGTATTATGTATATGTATATGTATATGTTATGTTATATGTATAGTATATATGTATATACATATAGCATTATATGTTTACAATTATGTATATGATATTTTATATTTGTCTGTTTAGCTTTCCTTCGGGTATTATCCCACGTCATGTGTAGTTCTTGTTAAAGTTGTAGGCGGGGGGGGGCAACGTTTTAACATGGCAGATATCTCATCTGGCCATCATCAGCCTCTTGTGATGGATGTGTGTCTCAAACAGTTCCTCGTCAAATTGAGGCTGGTTCTGTTTCGATTGGCTATGTAGCCTGGGTCTGTTTCATTGGTTGGAGTTTGATTGATTGGTGTTTCTGGTTTCTTTTGCTGTCTGTTTTGTCGGCTCTTTGATTGGGCTTGGCAACACTCTGGTTCTGGTGTTGGAGCGCTTTTCAATGCAGCTTGGCTCCCTGGTGAAAGGCCAGGGCTGCTATTCAATTCAGCAAGCTCTATTCTAGCATTAGCAAGTCTGGGTTTCAGACGCTGGGTGACTGCATGGTGGGGGGGTGTTTGAAGTTGGGCTGTCATGAGGGAGTCTGTGTTTGTTGCCCAGGCGTGTTTGCTGCTGGCCTGTGGTGTGTGGAGATCTTTTATTTCGAAGAGTGCAGTGGCTTCCTAAATGATTGACAGTCGTCTGGTGAATCATCTCTTCTATTTCATGCTGTCAGGTTTTTTTAATCTCTTATGCTTCTCTGATGATTCTGTGTGGGTGGGTTTTTCTATAGTGGCTTAGGGTTTCTAGTGCCATTGAAGTTGATGTTGTTGACTGTTGGTTTTCATGTGTTGGACTAGTGGAGGAGGTGTGTGTCCACGCTTTTTTACCTGCATCTTTGTGTTCATCCAGGCGGGTACTTATTCTTTATTGGTGCTGTCCCATGTATTGTGGTCCGGTGCATTATGTTCAAGGATATTTCGTATAGTGCCGTTGGTTTTTTCAGTGTCAATATTTGTCTTTGGGGGTCCTTTTTTTTTTTCAGGATTTTGGGCCTGGCTGAATTTTTTTTTGTCTGTTTTGAAGAGCAGTCTTGATTGTGATGCCTGGTGTAAGTTTTTACTGAATATTTATCTTGTAGTACTTCTTATGTAGGGCAGAGACGCAGCTGTTTCCAAGTTAGGTCTGTTGGTCTTTCTAGGTCTCTGTTATGCTGTGATGTGTTTTTTTGTGGATCAAGCGCTGGTGATTTTGCTTTTTTTGGAAGCATTGGCTGTCATAGTACTTCAGTACAGGGTGCATAGTTCAGGTCGTTTATATGTGTCGTTATCTGGCCAATGCGTTTTGGCTCTGGGTAAGTTAGTGTTTTTCGTCCACGGAAGTTTATCTGTGCTGGGTGGTTGGTAGGGATTGGCGTTTGAAGGTTAGTGGTTGGTGGTGTGTTTTCTTGGTTATATGGGTGTGTCCAGTGTTGTGCATCTGTTCTTTGTGATTAGGACATAAGATCTAGGAATGGTAGTTGTTTGTTTATTCTCCGTTTCCATTTGGTTAGGACTTGATTTTGGGGGGGTTGTGTTTGTTTAGTGCTGTGTAGTGAAATATGTTTTAGCGTTTTCTTTTCCATGGGGCCTAATACAAATGGTGTCATCAATGTATTCTTAAGCCATGAGTTTGGGTTGTGGTGGCATTTAGCCAGGCTCTGGATTGAATTCTTCCATGAGACAGGTTTGCAATGACGGATGACAGTGGTGCTGCCATAGGGGCTCCTTCAATTTGCTTGTTATCGTTTGTCCTTTGTATATGAAATTTGTGTTGGTTATAGCAGTGTTTCTGTTAGTTCCATGAGGTATTTAAGCTGGTTTGGTATTTATTTTTTGATTGATTTCAAGAGTTTTCCTTTTTATTTGGGACTGTGAGTGAATAGTGAAACCACGTCGAAACTTACAAAACAGATCTTCTTGTTCTACGTGTAGATTTTGTCATTTTCTAGGAAGTGGTATGAGTTTTGTACATCATAAAAAAAATATATATTATATAATATATATATAGTATATATATATTAATTATATATAAATATACATTTATACAGTAATACATACTCATATCATGGTGTACATACGCTAATATCATGATATGTTTATATCATATACTAATTATTATGATATATATGACTGATTCATAGTTCTGTAGCGTTGGTATCTTGTTAAATTCCCTTGTCGTTAATCTCATTTGTATTGCTTGTTAAAGTGTTGGTAGCGAAGTGTTTCAGCAGAATCGCATCTGCCAATATGCAGCGCTTCTGTAGCAAAGAGTATTTGTAATGTGGGTCTAGAGTGCTCACCAGTTCTTGTGGTTGGTTTTAAAGAGTTTGATGGCTTAAGCCTTATGCTGTGCCAGGATGGGTTTTTTCTTCATCCTGATTGTGTGTGGGAGTCTTGGTCGTGGTTTATTGGACTTGGATTTGATTGTTGATTTGTGTTTTCTGGTTTCTTCTGTCTGTTTTGTGGCTGTTTGATTGGGCTGTGCAACACTCTGTTCGCTGCACTGTGATGGGCTTTCAGTGCAGTTTGGCTGTCTGTCGTATGATAGGACGGGCGTGTTATCTATTTAGGAAAGCCTGGTTTCATCTGAGTGCTGTGTGTGTTTGTGGATGGTGGTGTGTGTTGAGCTGGAGGAACAGAGGGAGTGTCTGTGTTTTGTGCCCAGGTGCTTTGCCTGGCTTGGTGGTGTGTGGAGATCTTTCGTATTTGAGAGGTGCAGTGCTTCCATGATATATGATTGCAGTTGGTGAAGTCATCGTCATTCAAAGTTCATGCTTTCAGGTCTTGTTTTTTTCAATCTCTATGGGCTTTCTCTGATGATCTGTGGTTGGGGTTTTCTATAGTGGCTAGGGGTTTTGTGTGCCATTTGAAGTTGATGTTTTGATCCTGTGGCTTTCATGTGTTGGATCAGTGAGGAGTGGTTTCCGTAGCTTTTACTTGCTTTGTGTTCATGCAACTCACAACCTTCTGTATTGTGATGAAGGACAGTTGCAGAAAGTACACAATTACAGGTAAACAGTCAGAAGCTGATGATGCAGATGATAATTCTGCCAAATGTTGGCTGCAAACTTTTAAAAGCACAACTATAATGACGTGGGAAATAATATATCCAAATCAAAGCTTATTATCTCGCTCTGTCTATCTCTCTATCTATCTATCTATCTATCTATCTATCTATCTATCTATCTATCTATCTATCTATCTATCTATCTATCTATCGATACTTTCTCTGTCCTGGGATTAATCTGGAGCACCCTATGATGTTGAGTGCCAGGAAAAAAAAAGATAAAAGGTTTCACATTCCACATTGTGAAGAGATCAACTTGTTCAGCCATGTTCCTCGTTGTTTCATGCAATGGCCTGCCATTCCTCCAAGGAAGAAATGAAAAAATTGTTAGTAGCCGTACTTTGAGAACAGAGAATGGCACCAATAGTGAATAACTTCACTTATCTTTCATACTTTCAAAAATCAGGGACATGATTTCCTTTTTTTCCCTACCCTGTTTTGTATCTGTCCATGAAGCCACAGTGATTACAAAGAGGTTTGTGCTGAGTCTGTTAGTAGGAAAACGCTTTCAACTGTTTACTTCCATGCGGAGGTTAATTTAGAGTCATCATGAGGTTTTTTTTTTTTTTAAATTTTCTCCTTTCTTTAATTTGATCCCTTCATTTCAGAATAAGGAAGCAAGGATACTGGGGGAGGATGTGAATCTGTTGGAACAGAAGTTGCCTTTGGGAAGTTGTGGGAACTTCATCCCTGGAAGCTTTCAAGAAGAGACTGGATTGCCATCGGTCAGAAATGGTGTAGGGCAGGGGTGTCAAACTCTATTTCATTGAGGGCTGCATCAGGCTTGTGTTTGGTCTTGAGGGGGAAGGGGTGTGTGGCCAGCTCAATGTTACTCATGTCATCAGTGCCTGTGGTGGTCCAAGCACGTTACCAGTGAAAATGGGCCTGCGAGCTCCATTTTTGACTGCGATGGCCTCCTGTAACCCCTGGCCAGTGAAAATGGAGGTCAAGAGAGATGCACACGGCCCTCCTGAACTCCATTTTTGCTGGCAGAGGTACTGTGAGCTGGTCCATCACTGTTCCCTGGGTGGCCCCATGGGCCAGATCTAAGCTCTCCACAGGCCAGATACTGCTCTGTGGACCTTGAGTTTTATATCCCTGGTGTAAGGTCTCCTGCTTGAGTGGGGGGTTGGACTAGATGACCTACAAGGTCCACTTCCAACTCTGTTGATCTGCTAACCTTTCCAGCAGGGATGACGGTGGATGATGGTCCTGTGTAGTTAATATTCAGAACCAGCAAGGGGAAATGCAGACAGTGTATTATGTCATGGTTGGAAGTTTCTGAAAAGATGGTGAATTGTCCAAAATTAAATTAGAATAAGGGAATCTTCCAGTTTTCAGGTGTACTTTGCAAATCATGGCAATTCACAGCAACTTTGTCTTTCTAAAAAAAACAACTCTGGATTAACCTCTTTTTGGGGGTCACGTTTAATTCCAGATCATATTAGGAAATAAGTGTCTATTATTGGGGAATTTACAGTTCCTGACTGACCTTCCACAGAACCATAGGATATAAATGTTGGAAGATCCTAGGAAGGTCATCTAATTCAGCCCCTTACCCAAAGCAATACTCCACAAACATAGCTTGCCATTTTAGCTTTTGCATATATTCTTGGCTTTTCACCCTATCGTGAATTGAGCACATCCAGCCGTGGTTTGTTTAAACATGGTTTATTGAATAAGCCATTGTGGAGCACAACTAAACAGATCCAGAGGATGAACGTGTTCAGTTTTCACAGTCTCCTCTCCCACTCCCTTTTCAAGGATTCTTGTTGCTTAGCAAAGACCTGATTTTCTTTCCTTGTTTTGTGCTCAAAATGCTTCCTGGTTGATGGTACTGTTTGTCTTTATATTCTTATGTTCTAGAACACAGAACACAGAGTCTTTATTTTATGGTTGGAAGGGACCTTGGAAATCTTCTAGTCTAGGGGTCTCCAACCTTGGCAACTTTAAGACTTGTGGGCTTCAACTCCCAGAATTCCTCAGCCAGCAAAGATCCCTGTTCTAGTCTAACATGCTGCTCAGGCAAGAGATCCAATAACCAGGGGTGGGATTCTAGCAGTTCTCACCTATTCGCTAGAACTGGTTGTTAACATTCAAAGCAGTTCGGAGAACCAGTTTTTAGAAGAAATTACTGGCCTAATCCTGTAAGGAAGGCAGGAAGGAAATATTCTGGTGTTGCTTACAGAAACTGCCTNGTAAGGAAGGCAGGAAGGAAATATTCTGGTGTTGCTTACAGAAACTGCCTCTCCATTAACCCTTATTACATTCTTGACAGGACTAGACTTACTGTCTCAGGAACTTCTCTGCAATTTCCCCCCCTCCTTTGCTGGTACTTTGCTTGTGTGGAGTGACCATTCAAAGTTACAATGGCCCTGAAAAAAGTGACTTATGGCCATTTTTCACTCTTACGACTATTGCAGCATCCCCACAGTCATGAGAAGCAGGTGAGGAGATGCGTGCCTCGATATGAGTGATATTGAGTTGGCCACATCCAGCCAATAATATGACCACCAAGCCATGCCCACTACCTAAACCACACCCACAGAACCAGTTGTTAAAAATTTTGAATCCCACCCCTGCCAATAACATTTCAGACAAATGAGTATCCAGTCTCTTTTGGAAAGCCTCCAGTGATGGAGCAGTCACAATTTCTGGAGGGAAGCCCTTTCACTGGTTGATTGTTCTTTCTTTCAGGAAAATTTATCCTTAGTTCGAGGTTTCTTCTCCCATTACTTCCTTCTATCCAGTGGTGGGATTCAGCCAGTATGTGTGTTCAGCTGTGTGTGGTGAGCACACACAGCATTTGAAAAATGGGCATTTTCAGCTCTAAAACGTACCTTCTGCTGCAGTCCCAGCGAATAAAACAACTAAGGTGTGGCGAGCCATTGTTTGTACAAATCAGCTGGGCTGCAAAACATGGAAATAAAGGAGCGACTAAAGCAGGGGTAAGTGGTTGGGGTCAGCTGATTGCTGGAACTACTGGTTCACTTGAACCAGTCCAAACCAGCTGACTCCCACCCCTGTTTCTATCCTTTACTACTTGCCTTTATCCTTCTTACCCTTATCCTTCCTTCTATCCTTTACTTCTCACTCTTAGGTCTTTCTAAAAATACTTTTCTTCTAAAAACAAATAAAAACCCTTCACTATCTGGTGGATCTGAATTGTTTGCTTTCTCTTTTTAATGCTCCTTTGAAACAAAGCTCTCAAGAAGGTCAATCTATGATTGCCAGTCTAGAAATTTTTTTAATAAAATGTGAAATGGGCACAGATTTTGCAAAAGACCAGGGCCAGCTTTAAAGTGGATATGCAGCTTCAGAGGAAAGGACAGGCTAGCCTGTAATTAGCATTATTTTTTAACAAAAATCATCACGACCACTTATAAATAAACAATTTTTCCAAAATTCATTATAGAAGAAGCACACAGGAAGCTCTTAGAGCAACTTATTTATTTATTAGCTTTCCAACTTTCCTTAAGAAGCCCTTACAGAAAAGAAATCTCAGTTCTGGGAAAGGAGAAAACATGAGAAAGGAATTTCAGTAAATTGAAGTTGAGAGGAGCTTTGGTAGGCTTTTAAAATCTCATTGTAAGAAGACTAACGGTATTCAAGTGTTATAGCTTATTTTTGGCCAATGACAGAGTCAAGAAGGTGGCTTCATTCTGGCAGTTTAAAGTTAGGAGGAGGAGGGGGAGGAGGAGGAGGAGGAGGAGGAGAGGAAGAGGCGAAGGAAAGGAAGGAAGGAAGAAAGAAAGAAAAGAAAAGAAAGAAAGAAAGAAAGAAGCGGAGGGAGAGGAAAAGGAGAAGGAGCATTCCAAGACTTACAGAGACTGTTGACCAGGGCTAATGGACACCAATATCACCCACTCAACTGTAATAGCTGAAGATGGACTTCAGTATGGAAGAGCCAAAAAGTCAAAGATGCAGATTTCAGCACCATGGTCATAGCCTCTCCCCTTTCTACATTTGGACAAAAGGGGTGGTACTTCGGTGGCATTGCTGCCATGTTGACATCCACCCACTGGTCAGGGGGGACAAGTGATGTCCCCATTGGGGGAGGTGAATGTCAACATGGGTCCCCCAAGTATTCCACTGTACAGTACTTTATTGATTTGTTTTATTTCATTTAACCAAGAGTAAATAAGTGATTCTAGTATTGGCACCCACCAGTCACAGCTGATGTTAATGCTTTGTGCTTTAGTTGGTTGTCAGATACCAGATAGATGAGAGTCTAAAACAATTTTTGGGGTTTCAGATGAATCAAACAACACATTATTTTCAGCAACAGAAACCGTCATGGTGACTATATACTGTATATATCAGAAAACTAGTCTAGAATGTCAGTGCAAGAACTTCATCACTGGAAGCTTTGAAGGAGAGACTGGACTGCCATCTGTCAAAAATGGGGTAGGGTCTCCTGCTAGGGTTGGGACTAGATGACCTTTAAACTCTGTTATTCTGTATTCTTCCCTTCTCTTCCCTTCTCTTCCCTTCCCTTCCCTTTCCTATTCCTTTCCTTTTTCTTTCCTTTTCCTTTCCTTTCCTTTCCCTTTTCCCTTCCCTTCCCTTCCCTTTCTTTTCCCTCATTGGAATACAAAAGGAATCACAGCTTCCAAACACAAATGGAACACATCCTATTCAGATAATTAACAAGTTGTGTGAGTGTGCATATGCATGTGAATAAAATGGATTAAAATATAATCTAGATCATTGTACAATCATTCCACTGTCTTAACAAGTCCAAACCTGCCTATTTTATTATTATTATTTTCAAAAAAAGCATGAGAAAAACAATTAGAACAAAGAATAAATATGTTTTTATCTGTGTCTCAAGGGGAGGAAGAAGGGGGGGGCTGATGTCCCTCCCTCCACCTTGCCTACCTGGCTTGAATGAGGAGGGAAAAATATATATTTCAGTCCTTTGCGTCAGCATATTTCAGACTGCTGGCTGTGCATGTTTTGTTACCGTTTTTTGCTGAATTTCTCAAGTGGTGATTGATGAGCGTCTTCACTCTCAAGTGTAAAAGAAAACGTCTTGACAGTAGGGAATGTGATGAACTGGCACTTGGTTGCACGGATGGGGACCATTTTCCTACCCCGGTTGTCCTTGCTGAGCTTTCTAGAAGTCACCTGGAGTGGCTCAGCTTCCCTTTTGCTTTGTGGTACCCTGTGGTAGTTGTCAAATTGGATGAAATGTCAAAAATCTGCTGGCTTTTCCCCCTTGAAAAGATACATTCGGTACAGCTGCTGCGTACCTAGCTACTCCCTCTGACACTGACATATTAGTTATGCTGTCTTTTGCAATCAGATATCTTTAAATTTGCCACCTTGTTAAGTTTTGATTAATGTGATTCCATTTCACTAAAGTAATTGGCTTGGCCTGTTGTAGAAAATAATCAGGCTTTCTACGGAACAAATGCTAGAACATGCTAATGAGGGAGAGAGTTCGTTAAATTGATGGCGTGGAGTGACAGTTATTAATGATTGTTATGATAAACAGACGAGTGAGAATTGGGATGAGTCGGGCACAAGTGACAGTTTAAAAATAACGTATATTGGAAAGTACTAACGAAGTAATATACTGTTAGGAAAACAATCATGGAAGTTGTCAAAAGAAGAAGTGTAATTATACAGCTGCACAAGCTGCCTGTGAGGACAGGGACCTGGTTGATAATAATGGACATGTTTTTTGTTGGCAAGTGGAAAATATGTTATGGCAGAGAAGAGTGCAGATTGATAAATTAATTGGCCTTTCCTTTCTCTTCCAAGAACATAACTTGGTCAGGAGTATTAAGTGAATAAATGAATCCGCCAGCACTTCAGTCTTTGCGTTTTTGGAGTTCTTCTTTTCTATACTTTTCATTAACGTGCAAACATGGTTTTAAAACAGAGGGGCCTTAAAGACAGGGTTTTCTTTCAAATAAACCTGGTTTACATTGGAGCTTCTGGTGTTTTGGGATAACCTGGAAAGCTGTGGGTTTTGGGGCTAGGAGATCCAAATAGTGTTCCTTCAATCATGGTCGCATTAAGATGGGTGGACTTCAGTGGTATATTCAGCAGGGTCTGACCAGTTCTGGAGAACCGGTAGCAGAAAATTTGAGGAGTTCGGAGAACTGGCAAATACCACCTCTGACTGGAGATTTTACAGTATCCTTCCCCTGTCACGCACACCAAGCCAGGCCCACAGAACCAGTAGTAAGAATATTTGAATCCCACCACTGATGTTCAATTCCTAGAATTCCGCAGCCAGCCCCATGCCCAATAATTATTTGGGCCTCATGAGGCTATCTTTATATTAAGGCTGACATTATGCTCTTATTTCAGCTTTTTGAGACTTTCCATCAGCAAATGTTAGGCAGCAGATACCTTAAAACTGGGATACGTTCCTCATACCTCCATCCTCCACCAGATATTCTGAACTGTAAATGAAAATTCAGATTGGTTATGCCAAGGGGAAAAAAATCAGGGATAATCTAACCTTTATGGAGACCACTATTAAAATATAATGAAAGTAGTTTTATAGAGGTTTCACAGAAACTCGCAAGGCCCGTCTAATATCTTGTGTGATGAATGTGTTCTTTCTCATAATCATCTCATGATATCTTCTGCTATAATTTGACCAGAGAAGAAAACTTGTTTAAGCCCCCAAGATTCATAAATATTTAGCCAATATCATTTAAATGAGACCATTAATTAATATGCTTGTGAAAAAAATTTGGACCTGAAATTTAGAAGCTTAAATGGTTTGAGATACAGTCCATTCCTATGATAACAGTTACACTAGCAGTTACTCAACTTCCGATGTTTCAATCCCCAAGCATCTATTCATGAAACCATCTTTCAAGGCCTTTGCTGTTCCTTCTCTCCTATCCTAAAGATTTCTCTCCCAGCTTTCCATTTCTGAAGTCACTGTTGTTCTTCAGTTTGATTTCAGAATTGTTCTCTTCAAAATCTTCCTCCTAGCTGCCTTCAAGATGCATATTCTCTGAAGCTTTAACCTTGCAGGATTTATAAACCCAAACCTTGAAGCAAGAATGACACAGCTTGGGCTGAGATTTAATTGAGGTATTTGATGATAAGCAGTCTTAAGGATCCTGGAAAGGAAGCTCTTCATTGATAATGTTGATTTCATGAAGGGACTTGGAACATTCATGAATCCAATTCCATTTTGCCACCGGTCATATCATCTGGACTCTTCACTTTGGTTCTAATTTTTTAGATCCAAATTTTATAGTTTAAGTTACTGGCTTAAATCATTGATGGATTTTTTTCTCTCTGACTGTCAGTGGAGAGTTAGATCTTTTTACAACAGGGATGTCAAACTCAAGGCCTGTGGGCCGGATCCAGCCTGTGGAGTGTGTTATGTATGGAACTTGGTAGGCTCCAAGTTCCCTATTCTGACTGGCCGAAAAGGCCGTTCTCGGATTGGCCATTAGAGAACCAATCCGATTGGCCCGCTGGACAGCAGGAACACTTAAAGTGGTGTCATTGGCCGCAAGTCGCAAGCAAGCTGCTATATTAAGGGCTGCCACGGCTTGGGCCATTGTTCCGTTACCATTGCTTTACTGAATTGAATAAAGAGTTTGTTGTTGGAACCCGGTCTCGCGCAACCTATTTCTGGATGGAACACTGGCGACAAAGGTGGGAACATCATAGAAGAGCGAGACTGAAGCACACGGCAATCTGAACCGAGCAAGAGAGATGGCCAGTAACAACGCGTTGCCCGCACCATTCAATCCTGATGAGGAGGATTGGGAGTCGTATATCAATCACTTTCTTCTGTTTTTAGAAAGCAACGAGCTGCAAGAGATATCTGACCAAAGGAAGAGGGCTGTCTTCCTTACACACTGCGGTCTG